>PVKM010002117.1:34571-68329 GCA_004027735.1 Carollia perspicillata | reverse complement strand
CCCCTGCTCGTGCGCCACCGACTGCCGGCAACGGCCGGGTATGGGCCCCACGCTCCAGCGCCATCCATTTTCAGGGCTAGTTGTCATGAGTCACTGAATGCTCTGAAAGTCACAGAGACCTTTTGCCTGAAGCTACAGCAGAGCTATCAACTAGCTATCAACTTGCCATAGTTATGCAAAGTATCTTAAGTGCTGTATCATTCAGTGCCCCTATCCCCAACAGTGTGCTATGGGGAATATTTTTGGGGACCCCCGCTTTGTACCCTGTTTCAAATAGGTTATGTACATATTCTTTTGAATTCCTACAAATACTATTATGCCATGATTTCTTCCTTTCCCATCCATATATTTACTTTTTCTTATCTCACTAACCTATTTATCGCCTCTGGCACAGTAATGAAGAAAAGTGGAGGTGGCAGCACTCTCACCTTGTTCCCCGTTTTAAAAGAAATGGCTCTTTGGTCCTGGCCAGGTAGCACAGTTGGTTAGCGCATCATCCACATCGCCAAAGCTGTAGGTTTGGTCTCCAAGTAGGGCCCTTACAAGAAACAACCAATGGATGCATAAATAAGTGGAACAACAAACTGATGTTTCCCTCTTTCTCTCTCTCCCTCTTCCTATCTTTCTCTCTCAAATCAATAAATAAAAATTTTAAAAATAAATTCAAATAAAATAAATGGTTACTTATGTTTGCTATAGATTTTTGTAAATATCTTTTATTTAGAAAGATTTCCTAGTTCATTACAAATTTCTTCTGAGTGGCTATTGAAGTTTACCAAAGGTGGTTTTTCTTTTTGTATATACTGAGAACTTCATATGATTTTTCTTCTTTAATACTTCAGTGTGGTGAATTACATTATTTTTTTCTCATCTGAAACTAACATTGTGTTCTTAAGTAGACAAATTTAGTTACGATGTATCATTTTGCTGGATTCAAATTCCTGAAATTATGCTTAGGACTTCGTGTCTATATTTATAAGTGAGATTGGCTGGAAATTGCTGTTTCTCGTACTCTCCTTGTCCGATTTTGGTATAAGGTTATGTATGCTACCCTCATAAAATGAGTTGAGGAATAATCTCTTTTTTCTATACTCTAAAATAGCTTGTGTGAGATTAAGATTATTTATTTCTTGAATGTTTGATAAAAGTCACTGGTAAAAATGTTTCAGCCCAGATTTTCCTTTGCAGAAAATATTTAATAATAATATATTAGGTTCTTGAGTGGTTATAAGTCTATTCTGGTTTTCTATATTAGTTTTATTAAATTTTATTTCTTGGAATTTTCCCACTTCATCTAAGTTTTCAAATTAATTGGCTTAAAAATGTTCACAAAATTATCTCATCTCTGTAATTTCTACATCATGTATGATTATAGCTTTTTCTTTATTCCTCGTGTTGTTGTTTTACATTCTCTTTTTTCCTTGATCATTTTCCACCACAGGCTTATAAAACTTATTAGTCTTTCACAAACCCAGTGCTTGGCTCAATTGGTCCTTCCTATTGCATGTTTGTGTTCAGTTTTATCTTTCTTATGTTTTATTGGACTTTATTTTGGTGTTCATTTTCTAACTCTTTTGCTCTTTATTTCCAACCATTTTCTCTTCTAATATAAGCTTTTAGGTCTACAAATTTCTCTCTAACTCCTCGTTCAGTTTTACCTCTCAAGCTTCCACATACAGTATCAAATGCTTGATACATAGCATTGAAATATTGTCATATTTCCATAACTGTTTTTTTAATCCTGAATTTCCAAACAAATAGGCTTTTCTAGTTATCTTTTAAAAAATTGATTCTTGACTTAATTGAATTGTGAGATATCATGCAAAGTTTTCAAAATTTGTTGGGATTTGCCTTAATTGATTTTGGGGTTCCAGTTTTATTAAACTCTGGCCTCAAGCAGACACTAGGTTTTCCTTACTGCTCCCAAGGCTCCCAAGGCTGCAAAAACCAATATTCAAATTCACTGGATTCAGCAAATACCTTCCAGTCAAAAGCTGGCTTTGGGTTCTGCTTACCTCTGTGGTTCCTGGCCTTTATTCTGTCCTAGTGTTATTTCTTCTTGCCAGTTTACAGATGCCTTCCAGAATATATTTTAACTAGTATTTTTATAGCCATTATATTTACCCAGTATTTCTGTTGTTTTCAGTGAAACTTAGTCCAGACACCCAAGCTATCATATTATTAGAAATGGAAATCTTCATTTATTTTTCATCAGATATTTATTGGGCACCTACTATGTACAAAATAAGTGTTATGACCGTGATTTCTACAAGGTGCACTATGAAAAAAGATACATTGATTGGGGTAGGACAGTGGAGACAACTAATGGAAGGTGTTGGAAATTGGTGCTGAAAAATATCAGTTTGGGAGTCAAGCAGGCCTAGAGACAAAGCCCAGGGTCACTGCTTACTAACTGTAAGACCTGAGGTAAGTCACTTAACTTCTCTGTGTTTCAGTTCCCACATCAATAAATTGGTGTTAATAATAGCACCTACCTTAGAAGTCTGTAGTCAAAGTTACTAGAAGAGCTAAGCATATAGTAATGACTCAGACAATGCTAACTAGTCTTTGTCCTTACAGAAAAGATGTACAAGCTGGAAACAACAACAGCAAAAATTTCTCTCGGGCTTAATCACCTCTCCTAGGAAGTGCGAGAGGGAGGGCATAAGACCACTTCCCTTCCAACTCTGAGCTGGGGAGACTGGATTCTTACTCTAGGGGAAATCCTTCCCCCTTCTGGATTCCCTCAGATAGACCCTTTCTTATGGGCCCTCTCCTTGCTGATTTAGATTTTTGAAATTAAAGACAGGAAGAAAATATCTTGCAGGCAACTTCTGCTTTCCAGAAGCTCCTTGAGACAAGCAGAATGTCTCGGTGCATTTCTTATAAGGGGAAAAAGAAAGAGGAAGTACATGGAGCAATACAGAAGTTAATTTTTTTTTTAAATTTTCCCATTGTAAAAGGAATGGCTAAAGGATATTGGCTATAAGAAGCAGGAGAGATTTGAAAGAAAAGGAGCACTCTGGATGCCATTCTAGGGAACTTGAATTTTTCCCTCTAGGCGGTGGATTTTCAATAATTTGTGCTATGGTCAGATCTGCAATTCAGGGTGGAGGCTACTTAGGATTGTAGAAGAATATAGGGCAGAGAGACCAGCTTGAATACACCTACAATAGATCATCAGAAACACAGTAAGGTAGGGCCTGATTGTCTGTAGAGCATTTACGAGAACAGAAATGATGGGACTCGATGGACATAGAATAGGAGTGGAGGGCAATGAGACTGCCTCCTAGGTTTCTGGCCAGGATGACTAGATGTGATGATGGTGCAATTAGCCAAGATAGCAGATTCAGGAGGAGAAGGTTTGAAAGCAAATGTGATGGGCCTGAACTTGACATCACTGTGGACCATGCTGGTGGAAATGTCAAAAGTCACTGCGCACAGGTGTGTGTGGCTCTTAGAGATGTTCTGGCTGATGAGAGGAAGGAGTTTCAAGGAGGAAATTGTGGTCAGTATTGTCTTTCCTTATTGAGACCGTGAGAAAGAGGATCTGAGAGGGATCCATTGTATTTGGCAACTTGAAGGTTGTTGGTGACTTTAGTCTGGGCTGTTTCAGGGGTGGAGGAGGAGCTGGAGAACTGCTGTGAAGAAGTTAAAAATCTTGAGACTCCTTTCCCCAGGTAGCTTGTCTAGGGAGAAAGCTGTGAGATAAATTGGTAGCTTGAGGGGGAATAAAGGAACAAAAAGCCTACTTCTCCTTCTCTCCTCCTCCTCTTCATTCTTTACTTCCCCTCCCCCCCTTCTTAAGTGATGGAGCTGGAGGGTAGTGGAGTCAAAGGAGAGGTGAAGGAAGAGCTTCCTTCCTCTGACTTTCCAGTAGATAGGAGGGAATTCAGTGGCCTCACCACATACTGCTTAGGTATCAGGGGCAGGAAGTGTAAGGAAATCATGCAACAGGTATTTAATGAGTATCCAGTTTGTTTAAGTGGTAGAGTAAAATAGGTAGACACCAGAGAATGAGGAAAGCTAGAAATGCGAACCAATCATTTAGGGTGAGCTATCAAATCTAAAGTTGGAGGAAGCGAGGGATGGATATAGCTTCCTGAATGATAAAGGGAAGAAAGGAAGCTTGGCAGAACGCTTCCCTCCCAAGGGAGGAGGTAGTGAAAATAGTCTGAGAGAAACATAAAAATCTAAGTGGGAAAAATGGAAAAAAGGAAAGAAACTGAACACCCACAGCATGTTGTAGGTTCAAGATACTAAGCTAAATTAGGTATTTCATAGGTAATTGTGTGAAAGCCTCAAAACAATCCTGTGAGAAAGGCATAACTGTTTCCATTTTATTGATGTAGAAACTGAGGATTCAGCTTTTTTCTCTTTAATTCCACTTCTCCATAGCTGAGTAAAATGCTTTGAAATATGGAGGGAAAATTCCAGTCCTTGTCTTTTGAAAGTTTTATTTTGCTTATGAAATCAGGTGAAAGGCACAGAAGAGGAAAATTCCTAGTGTGCTTACACCAATGAAACCACCTGTATTTGTTGGGCTTTGGTTAAGGATGAGGCAAAGCTTGGTTGAATACTAGAGAAAGGCCAAAGTTTCCTTCTGTGGAACCAGCCAAGGGGAGCATTTGTGACAGGGAGCAGGTTCCCTCCTCCCAGCACAGCCCACTCAAACCATACTGCATGTGGGCTCACCACACAGGAACTTCATATAAATGACTTTTTTTTCAATATCCTCAAAGCTGTTGGGTTGGCCAAAAAAATCAGTTATGTTTTTTCCATAAAATAAGACACATTTTTCATTTTCAGCAATAACTTTCTTGATTCAGATATTCTGAATATGTTGGCCACCTCCCACTATTGCCTCCTAATGGGTAGAGGCCAGGGGTGCGGCTAAACATCATCTAATGCATAAGACAGCCTCACAGCAAAGAATTATTTGGCCAAAATGTCAATAGTACCAAGAAACTTCGCAAACCACTTTTGACACATTTGTTAAGTTACAGCACCTTCTCCACGCACTGCGCAAATCTTGTGTGTGTGTTTCAGTTGTGCTTTTACCTTTCTTGAAATAATAAAGCATAGTATGGCAAAATGTTGCATATTTTCTTCCATCTTCAATATTAAAATGGTGGCAGAAAAATTCACCAATTTTGATAAATTTTAAAATGCATATTGAAATGACAGCTGTCACAATATACGATCTAACAAAATTGCTTCAAATGAAGTTAAAAACAACTAAAGGCTACTAGAGCCATCGTATGGAAAAATGCAACAGACTTTTTGGCTAACCCAATAAAACTTATCCATACGATGCATAATGAGAAATAAAGTGCTATTTGGAAGTAATATACATGTACTTTCATTCATAAATTTCTAATAGAATAGGCTATAAAAAGACAAAAATCAGTGTGCAACAATAATAATGAGCACTGGTACTCCATTTCCTTAAAGAGTATATGTTTAAAAGGATGTAATAGGATCTGAGAGGTGGAAAAGGGACAGGAGAAAGTATCCAGTCAAAAGTGCTACTGGTGATCAAAAGTGGAAAACATTCATGCCCTATACTTTCTGCACTTGAAATACTATTTATTCTTTTTTGGCAACTGGGCTGTAAGTTCCACGTGATGTGCCACAGGGTTGCCATGGAGACCAGAAGAAACTTTATTTTTAGAAAAGTAACGTTCCCATTGCTGCAAACACTAGGTGGGAGGTCGAGGCCCAGTCCAGCAGTGTTGGAGGTAGGCAGGAGGTTGTGGGGCGCGTGAGACAGATAGGCGGAAAGGCCGGGAGAAGGCGGGGCAGCGCGGCATCACGTGACTGGGCGGGGTCTGCGCGCCGCTTGCCGGGTGTCGCTGCCGCTGCCGCGTCCCATTCATGAGGGGCAGCCGGGTCGCCTGCGGCCCAGGCGGCTCCAAGGGTAGCTGCGGCGGCGGGCGCTGGGGCTTCGCGCGCGCCCCCGGCAGGCCCCGCCTCCTCGGCTTCCCTCGAGGCCGTCCTACTCAGCTGGTCCTCGCTGCCGCGGTCCAGTCGCCGCCTCGCCTCTACTGCCCGCGGGTGACGGCCGGGGCCGGGAGCCCAGCCGCCGCAGGTAAGTGGGTGCGGGACCGCGGTCCTCGCGCAGCTGCGGGTCAGTGACCACGGCGTGCGTTGTGTCCCTACGCGCGGAGGGGGCTGAGGGCTTCAACTCGCGCAGGGCTGCACTGCCGAAGGACAGAGCGGGCCGAGCCGCCCCTTTTCGCGCCCCTCGCTGCCCGCCTCT
Organism: Carollia perspicillata; assembly: GCA_004027735.1. Classification (NCBI taxonomy): domain Eukaryota; kingdom Metazoa; phylum Chordata; class Mammalia; order Chiroptera; family Phyllostomidae; genus Carollia; species Carollia perspicillata. The sequence goes on along the minus strand of PVKM010002117.1, from coordinate 62,067 downwards.
GGCTGCCGCCGTCACGTAGACGGGCCCGCCAGCGCCGCAGAAGGACGGGCTCCCGGAATGGGCTGGGGGGCGACCCGCTGGGTGAACAAGAGGGAGGAAGTGAAGGCTGAAAAATTCGGCTGCCTCCGCCGCTGCGCGAGGTGTTGGTCATTTGAGACCCCTTCACTCGCGCGGGTTTCTGGCGAGGAGGCTCGACCTGACCTGACGGTGAGAAAAGCGCGGCTGGCGGCCGCGTCTCCATCCCGCCCGGAGCCCGGGGGGAGGGGGCGCCTGCGGCACGTGACCCGTGGCAGGGCCGGGGCTGGGAAGTTGCTGTTATTTTGCGGGATGGTGCGCCGGCCTGGCGGCTCTACCTCCAGGTTGTGGACCAAGTCCGGAGTGTGAGTAGTTTTTCTGTTCCCAAACTCCTTCCCCTAGGTCAGTCTCAATTTGACTATAAGTTGTTAAGAGACCCTTTATACTAAGGGCTTTTCTCGCTACTTTGAGCCCGGTGGATCCCCGTTTTCTTTTGGACAGTTTAAGACTATTGTCACTGAAAATCTGGAGTGACATTTTGAAGGCATAGTTAAGAAACCCAGGACCAGAAAGATCACCACCCATGCATGCTTTCAGAAAGTACTGGAACTCTGAATATTTGGAAATGCTCTGAAGGCTTTTTTTAATAAGCCACTAGACCAATTTTAAATGCACATTTGGGGATTTTTATTCCAAACGTGTTTCTTTTATTTTAATTGAAAAAGAGTCTAGCCGGCCCCTGTTGAAGCTCTTTGCTCAGTAGAGATGCTCGGTAAACGTTACTATTTATTAAATCTGGCCTGACTAGTACATAGTACTTTGACAATACACAGCTTTGAAATATAGTTTCAAATATTTGCAAATCATTGAGTGGCGCCTAATGGTTTCTTTGCTGATGGTCTGTTAATTGTTCTTGGTGGCTTAAAAATGAAAAATGTAGCGTTGTAGCAGGAGATGTTGAGATGGGGAGTGGCAGAGCCCACAGCAAGGTGCTGCGGAAGGCCTAGAGTGGGTTAGCCCTTAACGGTCATGGGGCTGGTCCTCTAGTGTAGCATCCTCACTTTGCCTGGATGGCAAGTCAGCCTCAGGCCATGCCTGGCCAGAGTGTGAGAAGTGTGGCCCAAGACCACGCAGGAAAGAGCGTTGGGTAGTATGGATGACGACTTTTCTCCAGTTAAATGTGCAGTTGATAGTGGTGTACCAGACTGAAGTATCTCCATTCCCAAATGTTGGTAGAGATGGGCACAGAATGCTACAAATGAGATGATAGATGCTGTTTTAGCATTTGATGGCACAGTTGAGAATCAAGCAAAGCTCTGTGTTTAAGAGGAACTGGAAATGGAGCATGTGAAAACTGTTGAACACTACAGTAAAATCTCTTGTTAAGAAGCAAATAGGGTCAGCTGGGGCTTTGTGTTGTTTATTGCTACACCACCCTGTATTGTAATTTGTGGTTTACTGACGGGTCATCTGCACTAGACTAGGAGTCCTCGAAGGCCAGACAGACTCTGGTTGCTGCCTGGTACACAAAGGCAGACCCGGCTTTTTGAAGAACCTTTGTAGAGGTCTGCTGAATAAAAAAAAGTAGGAAGCAGTAGACAGTGTCCTTACCAGTGACCTGAGAGCAGTGGCGCTTCCCTGAATGAGTTTACCCAACTTTCCTGTATTGTGAGTTTTGAATGAATAATACTGGCAGTGCCAAGCATCAGTGGTGATAAAAGGTTAAATTAAGCTGATGATCATTACAGTGAATATTTGCAATGTTTAAAATATTAATGTTCAGTTTAAATATACCTTGTTTCTCTTTGTCAACAACCATTTCCTCTGGGTTATGCTTTTGTATGCATATTTTCTCATATATAACAGTACAGTAACACTTAGCCTGAAACTGCCTTGTTAGGAGGTAGACTCGGCTATCTCCCTTAGGTGCTTAGCAAGCTAATAAGGAATTTTTTTTTCAAACTTGACTTGTCAGCTCACCTTTAATTTAAATCCTTTTTGCGCTGACCCTGTGGCTCTTAGTGTGTGTGTGCACGTGTACATGTTGACTTGCCTAATCACTAGGCAGTGGCTTGGGACCTTTGTTTTGAAAGCCTGATTTTATCAGTTTTATTCCCTTCATTTATAAATAAGTTGTGCTACATAGTTCTGGCTGAGCTTCAGTGTCTTCTGTTCTGTCATTTGCCTTCTTCAGAGTGAAACAACTCACTAGTTGTTAGGCAGAATCCTCTAAATTCTTACTAAAACCTTGAAGATATTTATTACAGGCTAGATAAGCTTTATTGTTTATATCTTGGTAAGAAGGCATTTCTTAAAAACTTAAATCTTTATTGTATTTTTTCCATTATCATTTAATCCCCTTATATCCCCCACCCCCCCCAGCAACCACCACTGTTGTCCATGTCCATGAGTTCTTTTCCTTTTTGCTCAATCCCTAAGAATGCATTTGAATAAGTTTCGGTGACTTTGCTAGCAATTAGTTGTACTTTTTCGAACTACCTTTCCTGCCGGAAGCTTGATTTTTTATTTTAGTAACATACTAACACTAAACACTTTACATGTATATAGTCCTGTACTCTTCAAAAGACAGACATATAAGGGAAAGTTACTCACCCTGGGGTTCAGATGAAGCAGTTAGTTAGTTATTCCTACAAAGTCAACACCAACCGGTGTGTGGTGGGGCCACTCCATCTCTGCAATCCTCACCTCAAGCAGCCCTGCTCCTGACCAGTAACAGGAAACTCTTGACCCAGAGGTCTGACCCAGAGGTCTGCCCCTGCTCTGAAATCCTGCAACTGGATGATTCTGCTCTAAGTTTTTAGTCTATCAAAAGTGAAGGAGCCCGGGTAACTCAGTTGGTTAGAGGGTTGTCCTGAAAACCCAAGGTTGAGTGTTCCATTTCCGGTCAGGGCACATATGAGAAGCAACCAGTGAATGCATGAGTGGGTGGGACAATGAGTTGGTATTTCTCTCTCTCTTCCCCTATCTCCCTCCACTCCCCTCCTCCCTTCCTCCCTCCCTCCCCCTCTTTCCCCCTCCTTCAAAAGCAGTAAATTAAGAAACTTTTTAAGGGGCAGGAGAACAAAAAAAATTTGTTAGGAGATAAACTGTGCTGCAATGCAAGATAAAGCCTTTAATGTGACTTTTAGGATTAGAATGATGATAAAGTATACATTTTTTTCTTATTTGATTCACTAACTACAGTTTAGTTTCTTTTTACCTTAAAGCCTTTCAGTGCTAAATTTCAGTGATCTTGCTTGCCAGTTTACATCGGTGTTAAAATTGTTACTAAGAAATGAGGAAGAAAGGAGCCAGAAATCATTTTACTGATTTGTTATGTAAAACATAACAAAATGGTTACAGCATCAGCTCTTTTTCCTACCTCCATTTCACCTCTGTACAAAGAAGATATGGCTGAAAGGCAAGGAGGTATATGATTATTAGAAGCGGGATCTTTTAGATTATATAGGTCAGCTATATAATTTGGGAGACTACATAAGTATATTAGAAAAGGGAAGCGGGAGCTCCTAGAAAGTGATCTTTTAAAAATCTGTTTAGAGTGTGGTACCTATTTTTGTATTCTTTGATTTTAGAACTTTATTACGTGGTATTTTATCTATAATATCATATACTTTCAATGTGAACTATTCAAAACAGGTTTTTCTACTACTTTGGAGGAGAAACACAGACTCACAGAAAAACACACCTTGTGATGTTCAGGTAGCTGGTGTATTGCCTTTTATCTGACTTTTTGGCATATTTGAAGAGTTTAGAAAGTCTTTCCTTCTCTAGTTAATCTTATGAACAATATCTGAGTCTATATTGCCTTTATTTCATTTCCTGTCCATAATTTTGTCCAATTCCCCATCTTAATTTTATTGTTTAGTCATGTGTATACTTGTCTGAACTACCTCAAGTTATCTTTTTCAACCATGTAAATGATAAAAAAAATGTACTTTAAATTTATAAATTCTAATTTTTTCAATTCCTAGCATCTTTTTTACCTTGCTTTTCAGTATTCAAAGTCTATAATGATTTGTTCTCACCTGTTTTAGCAAATCTAAATTTGTCATCTCAGTTCCCTCAATTCAGTCTTGTCCCTACCATCTCCACCTGCCCCAAACATTTAATGATTTTCCTCAATACTCACTTTTCCTTGATTACCTTCAGATACAGGAGTCACACCTCTTTACATGTGTTGATACTATGTTACTTAGGTGTTCCCTGATATCACTTTGTGTTTGCTCTCAAGTCATCTGTAGCTTTAGCTGTTAATCAATATTAGAATAAATAACTACTGTCTTAATTTTCAGGTACTGCCTGGTCAGTTTGTCTTTGCTTTCTGTAGATGTTGAACTAAGGAGGAGTAGGGGAGAGATGGAGGGTGTCAAATGGTAGTAGTAAGAAGCTGGCCTTGACGGTTTGTCAGATTCTAGTAGAAAAAGTAGGATTTGAGAAGGGGTGGAAGGAATGTGTAAACATAGGCGCCTTTGGAGTATGGTCATGGGGACGGAGGATCTGTTATTTTAAAAGTAGTTATAAAGGGGAAAGAGAGGAAGAGATGTCTGTAGGCTGTGCAGAAAGAGCTCAAATGGAGTAAGCTGGAGCAGCTGAGCTGTGAGATCTGTTATTTTAAGTGCATTGGAGACTTTTTGAAGGTCCTGTGTGCTCTCTCCCATTGTTTTGATTTTTAATTTTTGTGGTCACTTGTTAATTTAATTTAATTTTAAGTAACATTATATGAGGTGTAAAGGGGCATGAGTTTGAAAAGATTAAGATACATGCTTATTAAAAACTATTATTTCAAAGAGAAAGAGGTACCAGGATCTAGGTTTAAAAATTATTTAGTTTTGATGACTATAACTAAGTAATTATTAGACAAAAGGGAGAAGCTGAGGATGGGAAAAGCATCCTTCAGAAATTCAAAAGTAGGAACTAATGATTTTATTGCAAGAAAAAAGGTAGGCATATGGGTCCAAATAACTTCTTTAGTAACTGGCTTTCTGAATTTACCTATTTCTGAAATATGATGGAAAGGATAATTGATTTAAACATGTTTTTAAATCTATAGTAAGAGGCTTTCTTTCAAAGAGAAAGTATCATAATTATAAACAAAGTTCATTGGTTAATCTGGAATTGAAATCTACATAAAAGACTTTTTTATAGTTCTGAATAAACAGTAGAATTAATTGTACAATGACCCGGGGTGATTCTGACCTATTCAGCACCTTATGAGGTGGCACGTACTGCTCCTAGCAAGATGGGTGTGTCCAGGTGTTCTAGAAGCTGGGTGTTTAACTCATTTTACAATGTTTTTTATCCTTACCTGAGGGCAGGGAGCCGAGAGAGAGAGAGAGAGAGAGAGAGAGAGAGAGAGAGAGAGAGAGAGAGAGAGATGGATGGATGGATGGATGTGAAAGAGAAGCAGCGATTGGTTGCCCTTCCCATACATGCCCTGACTGGGAATCAAACCTGCAGCCTTTTGGTTATGGAATGACACTCCAACCAGCTGAGCCACATGGGCCAGGGCTTTAACTCATTCTAAAAGAGAAGTGTCCGAATGTGCATAGCCCTTACAAGGTATCCGGGCATAATCTATTCAATATAAAGATATGTCAATAATTTAATTATATCAATCTGTGTTGTTATGAGACAGTAAAACCATCAGATAGTTAATATGAATTAAGAACTCTGAATTGGTGCTGTTTAAAAGAAAATGTGTTTACTTTTAGAGAGAGAGGGGAAGGGAGAGAGGGAGAGAAACATCAATGTGCGAGAGATACATTGACTGATTGCCTCTCACACGCTACCAAATGGGGACCTGGCCCACAACCCAGGCATATGTCCTGACTGGGAATTGAACCAGTGACCTTTTGGTTCCCAGACCGGCACTCAGCCCACTGAGCTGCACCAACCAGGATGTTGCTGTCTGAATTTTGGTATGGTACTTTCCCCAACAGTTGAGTCTGTAAATTTTTGATCTTTGTAAAGTGATATGCCTTTCTTCTGAGCCAACATAAGTCAAATAATGTTTGGGTTTACTGAAGAACTATAAGGAATGTACTTTTTGTTTCCTTTGGGGTTCTGTGTGTGATTTTTTAAAGAGACTCTTAATCTTTAAAGTGGTACTGGTGCCTATTTTTTAGGAACACTGAATGTTTCTAGAAGGTGTTCAATGTTTGCAACAGATTGTCATCATTACAGTTTACATGATTGAACATCATCTTTGGGCGAGGCATTGTGCTTTACATAAATTATCTCTGGAAGAATTACAACCCTGCAGGGTAGAGATAATAGCTTCATTTACTAGGTGAAGACAGAAGCTAAGAGAGATTTGCCAGAGGCATACAACTGTGTGGTGGCACTGACCTCAGTGCCCCTGTGCACCTCATATCAGTGCCCCTGCGCCTGTGCCACCACATTGCCCAGGGATATAAGAATTCTCATGTATCTGTTTGACATGCTTAAATCAATTTTAGGGTTTTGTTTTGACTTTTTTAGGTAGAACTGGAGAACTTATTCTGGAGGTCAGCATCTATAAACTGCTAATAGGAAAGCACCAGCTACACAGGAGCCTTGGATTTCTCTGGATTGTTTGTGTATGCAAATCCAATGGTGACAGGGAGAAAAATACCAGCCAAGCAGGGATTGGTTGCCTTCTCAAGATTTAACCTCCTGAGACAGTATGGAGAGGCCCAGGGGCAAAAATACAGCTCCACAGGCCTACTTGGTGCTTGCTGTGGAAAGAGTGAAGCTGAGGTTCCTCTGTCTGCCTTCCATGACAAGCACATCACTGCTGAGTTGACTGAGTGTCAAAAACTCTTTAAGTATTGCTTTTGGGCGCAGCCTGAGAGGAAATTGATTCTGTTTAGCGTTGAGAAGGAGAAATGGACTCAGCTGGACTTTTTCAGACATGGTATGTCAATATCCAACATGCTACCTTCTTCAAGGATTTTCCCTGGTTTACATGGGACGGGACTGTGTGTAGAAGCACAGAGTTAAACCATTTCAGAGTTGGAGGGAGCTTCTAGCCTCTTACTCTCTCTATTCAGGAACCCTTGTCCCATTGCATTGTGGGTAGCCAGGAGAAACCCCTAATATTGTTGAGTATCTGAGTTTGAGTTTTTGAACAGATTTATTTTTTGAACTAATGCTTTCTTCACTGTATTATTGACTCAACTTGGTAACTATGTGTGTAGATAACATTCTCTCCAATAAGGTTTTAATTGCGTTTTACTCACTGTAATTGAATAAATGAATGATTTGGTATTTAATGACTCTTCAATACAGAAGGACTTCTCACTTAAACAGAAATACATTCATAGACACCTTTAGGAATTCCCAAATTTATAACTATACTTTTGGTATATAGTTTATTCATTTGTATCACCTGTAATATGGAAATAACAATACCTACCGATAGGCTGATTCTGAGGATCAGATGAGTTTGTGTTTTAAACCAGAGCCACAAGCTGCCTAGCAATTCAGAGTCAGGGCAGCAGACTAGGAGCCTTAACCTCTTGAGACAGTATAGAGAGGCACAGGGGCAAAGGATTAAAAAGGTGAATAGAAGATCCATCTTGTCCTGAAATAGCTTAAAGTCTTGTAGGTTGAATCAAGTCTACTTCTATGTAAAGCAGACTTTTATAGTAAAACTGCAGTAGGAAGGGATTGAGAAGGGAGTACGGCATGAGTGATTGAACATAAGTCACAGAAAATATCTTGGAGAGAGCTTCTATACTTATATTTTTAGTGTGAGAATATGTTTAGTTGAAAGGTATTTATGTCTAAATAAAAATAATTGCCTCATGTGTTTGCTTAAAATTGCTATCTTGACACCCAGAATTTTTATTTCTATACTGTCAATAGAAAATACACTTTTATAAGTTAGTAATATTTTATATAACTTTTGTACACTACATATTTATAAATTTAAGCCTTGTAAATTTTTGCCATCAAAATTTGCCTCTGTGAATTTTGTTGTCCAGGCCTGTAGGTGGAGCCTTATCTTTAGAAAGCAGAGCTGTCTGCTATACCTAGTATATACAGGGTGGGGCAAAAGTAGGTTTACAGTTGTGAGTACGTCGGTTTATTCTTGTATTGCTATTTATTAATTATTGTATTACTTTCTGTACAAAGAACTATAAACCTACTTTTGCATCAGCCCCTATAGTGCAGGTGAATGCTTAACTGGAACAAAAATTCTGCTGTTGAGTAGTTCATGCAGTTGCTAAGTAATTAACATGTTTATATAAAATCTAATAACTGATTTTTTAGAAAACTTTACTTAGATTATAAAACTACATGAAATTTTATTCTCTGTTTGAAAAACACTAGTATACCTATATTATGGTGGGTGATTTTTTTTATCTTCTGAATGCTCCCTAAATCTTTTGCTGGTATTCTTGCCATAGACTGGAAAGGGGCTTTTGTGTTAGGACATTTTCTTATGCCAGGTGAATGAACTAGATAATTTATATGAACTTTGCTGTATTTAAATTTCCTGGTTCATTTGTTTTGTCTTGTTAATGAGACATCCCTAAAGCTCAAATGGACCACAGATACTGATCCTAAAAAGTTGGAAAAGAACTTTTCCTAATTAAAGGCATAACCAAACCAAACTCACAGTGCTTGTGTTTTCTTGGTGTTTATTTTTTCTTAGTAATTTTCATTCCTGTAAGCTTGATTTTTTTTTTGTAAGCCTGCATCTTATAGTAGTTCTATTTATCTTTAAAATGTTTAAGTATATTACTTTTATATAATAGTTTAAAAACTCAAACAGTACTTTGAGGTGTATGATGAAAAATACCAGTTTCTTCCTTGCTGTTGATTACTGCTTATTAAAAGCAACTTGTTTCAACTTTTTTACTTATTTGTTGTGTGATTTAAGTACATGTTTGTATGTTTATACTATTACAGCTTTTTAAAAAAAAATTTAGACATTGCCTATGGATTTCTTACTATGCAAGATGAAGATTCATCTCTTTTATAATCTTCTTAACGTTTCCTTCTATCTTCTCAATACAATTGTAACAGTTTTTTACTTTTTCAGTATTCACTGTTTATATTTTCATGACTAAACATTATTCAAAACAAGCATGTGCAATGATTCTGTTTCTTTACCAGTTCAAATTTTTGTTTTTTCTGGACTTGTTTTGTTGGCTTATGTTTCACAGTACCAATCACTAATTCAGGCCCACATTTTCTGACAGAACTACAAAACTCAGTGCGGTCAGCACCTCATTTGAATCCTATTACTTTCTCCTCTGTTGTGTCCTGTTTTCTAGACAGTTTTCTCAGCATGCTTCCTCATTTTGGTGGGCACATACTCCTGTAGGTTTTTGAAAAGGAGATCACAGGAGGTCACGTCTATGAGAAACCTTACATGTCTGAAAGTTTATTCTAACCTAATATTTGATTAGTAGGCTGGCTATAGAATGCTAGAATGAAAATCGTTTTCCTTTAAATTTTTGAAGAGTTACTTTTGAGGAATTGCTTTTTTAAAAGAAGTCCCAAGCTTTTAAATTTGTTTCTCTACTTCCCTTTCTATCCTTTCCCATCCTCTCCATTTTTTGGTAGCATTTTTACTACATCTTTTTTAAAAGTCTCTCCTTACTTTCTCGTCACTTGATGAATTACCTTCATTTGTGATTTTCAGTATCTGTCCCTGGACCATTCACGGTCAGGGAGTGACTGGAACACCTGTGAAGTACCCTCCTCACCTGGCTTCATGGTGAACCTGCAGTTCTGGGCCTGTCTTATACCCTTGCTCCTGGGTAGGAGGCAGATATGTCACCAGTCTCAAAAAGTTACAAGGGCATAAAAACAGAGGAAATGTATTGGGTTGGCCAAAAAGTTCATTTAGTTTTTTCCATACAATGGCTGTAGTAGTGCTTAGTTGTCTCTAACTTCATTTGAAACAGTTTTGTTAGATCGTATTGTGACAGTTGTCATTTCAGTGTGCATTTTTAAAAAATTATCAAAACTGGTGAATTTTCGTGGGGCTATTTTAATATTGAAGATAAAAGATATGCAACATTTTCAGAGTATTATGCTTTATTATTTCAAGAAAGGTAAAAATGCAATTGAAACACAAAAAAGATGTGTGCCAAGTATGGAGAAGGTGCTGTGACTGATTGAACGTGTCAAGAGTGGTTTGTGAAGTTTCTTAGTACTATTGACATTTTGGCCAAATAATTCTTTGCTGTGGGGCTGTCTGATGCATTGGAAGATGTTTAGCAGCATCCCTGGCCTCTACCCACTAGAAGCCAATAGTGGGAGATACCCAACATACTCAAAATATCCAAATCAATAAAGTTATTGATGAAAATGAAAAATGTGTCTGTCATTTTATGTGGAAAAAAAGTAAGGATTTTTTGGCCCACTCAGTAGTGTGTAGGTGCTTCTCGGGCCTGGTGAAGCTTTATCCTACAAGCAGAATCATCTGCAGCTGTGTGTTCTCATGGACAGTTTGTGTAGTGGTGCACTGGGATTCTGTACCTCTGATTGAGAGCACGATGTGTTTTGTGTAGCCTGCCCACATAAGGCTTCTTGATCCTTTGCCTTTAAAGAAGGCAAGAAAACGCAGAAACTTTAACATTGTCTTTTGGCATCTTTCTGTCCTGAGTGCCCACAAAAGTGCAGTACCTCTCCATCCTTTGTGCTGGATACTTGGTGGGAACTTACAATTTGGAAAATCATGTTTATGACTTGGGGAAATTTTCTTGTAGTTTTCTTTTATTTTCTTCCCCATACATCCATTAACATAGGCTTTTGTTTGAGTACTTCCTTACTTTCTGGTCTTCCTTTTTTTCCTCTCTCCATATTTTGGGTTTCAAAAACTTGACATCTTTCATTTCCTCTTTATACCATTCTCTTGGTATTCGTGAGTTACCCCTTTTATATTTCTTTGCTGTTAATGTTAGTGAGTGTATTAGTTTGCTAGAGTTGCTGTAACAAAGTACCACACACTGTCATAAACAACTGAAATTGTCACAGTTCTGGTGGTTAGAAATCTGAGATCAAGGTACCAGAAGGGTTGGTTCCTTCTGAGGGCTGTCAGGGACAATCATTTCATGACTCCCTCCTAGCTTGTTAGCTGGCAATCTTCAGTGTGTCTTGGCTTGTAGATGCAGTACCCTGATCTCTACCTTCTTGTTCACGTGGCTTTCTCCCTGTGTGTAAGTACGTTTGTCTCTGTCCAGATTTCTTCTTTTATAAGGAAGCCAGTCATTGGTTTAGGACCCATCCTAATGACCTCATTTTAACTTTGTTATCTCTGTGAAGATCTTGTTTCTAAATAAGGTCACATTTTGAGATATCAAGGGTTAGAGCCTCACCTCACTGCTTGGGGATACATTCAGTTCATAACAGTGAGGGTTGTTTTTAAAACTCACTACTTAGGGATACATTTAGTCAGTTCATAACAGTGAGGGTTGTTTTTAAACAATGATTTTTTATAAGATTTTATTTATTTATTTTTAAAGAGAGGGGAAGGGAGGGATAGAAAGAGAGAAACATCAGTGTGTAGTTGCTCCTGTATCCCCTACTGGGGACCTGGCCTGCAACCCAGGCATATGCCCTGACTGGGAATCGAACCAGTGATCCTTTGGTTTTCAGGTTGACACTAAATCCACTGAGCCATATCAGCCAGGGCTTATAACGGTGAATTTTAGAGAAGTGTGTGACATCCTCTGTACTTAACAGAATGTCTAGTTATAAAGTATTTCCAAAGATGCTATAGTCACATCTCAATTCGCTGAAGATCAGAAAGCAACTCTTGGGAAGTAATTTTTAAATTATAACTGGAGATTTTTGTTCAGACTTCTGTGTTACTCTGAAAATTTCTTCTGGTTTCCTGAATGTTTGTTTAACTTAGTACCTGAGTTATCTCATTTTCTACTCTTGCTTTGTTTCTGAAGTAATTAGAAGGTTGTGAAAATGAAAGAATAGCAGCAGTGTCTTGTGAGACAGTAAATCCAAAGTATATGTGTGAACATGATCAACCAGGTTCTGATGCTGTATCTTCCATGTTAATTATACTCTATTTCTTTTTCAGATGTGAGCATTTCTGGAGTTTGTTCATTGTTTTTTTTTAAATTTTTCCATACACTTTCATTGAGGTAAAGGGAAAGCCCTTTACCTAAAGTAGCCTCCTTTTGCCCTTCTTTCCTTACTTTTTGACAGCATCACCCTTTTTTAATTTCTTTCATAATAGTTATCCCAGTCTAGAATTTTATTTTTTTATTTCCTCCATTAGAATCTAAGTGCTGTGAGAGCAGGTACCTTGTCAGGCAAGTTCACTGTTTGATCCTAGCTCAGAATAGAATAGTTCCTGGCAAATCAAAGTAGATGCTGCTTTTAAGCAAATCGGTGAGCGAAATAGGCTTTCTTTTTCAGAATTCAGATGTTGTTTCACTGACCTGTTACTGTTCTTGGAAGCCCTTCTCTGTTGTTGAAGTAGCACAGTGGCTTATGATAATACACAAGTGCAGCCCTGGCTGATGTGCCTTGGTGGTTGAGTCCTGGCCTGTGAAGCAAAGGGTCACCAGTTCAATTCCCAGTCTGGGGCACATGCCTGGGTTGTGGGCCAGGTCCTCAGTAGAGGGTGCGCGAGAGGCAACAATCACAAATTGATGTTTCTTTCTCTCTTTCTCCCTCCCTTACCCTCTCTAAAAACAAACAAACAAACAAACAAATAAACAAACAAACAAACACAAGCGCAGCTTCACCTGGTATTTGTTTTACAAAGCTGCATACTTTAGGACATTGCACAAACTAGAATGATGGGTGACACTGATAGCAATGTTGCATTTGGCCTCCATCTCCACAGCCTCTGCCTTTATTCACCCAAATAAATGTCCTCCCAGAGCCAGGAAAGGGAGGTCCCCTTCCTAATATTTCTGGGAAGTTCTACTGGGGCCAGTAGGCACTGCAAAATAAAGGAAGGCATGAAATCTGAGCTCTATTTTAATTGGCACTGGTGGAAGACGCTCATCCATCTTCACAACCTTTCTGCTTCCCCAGGACCCTCTGCAGACACCTGCATGGGATGCTTGTAGTTGTGAGTGGTGTCTGCATGACCGTACAGGAGTTCACATCCTGTTTCTTGGCTTCATGGTTGTCATGTTCTAGTTAACTGAGACAGATGGACCCAGGCAGTTCTAAAGAGGAATGGAGAAGTGGTGAAGTTCTGCTTCCTGATCCCTTTGGGAAACCAGGGGACTGTATTCCTGAGAGTTAAAGACAGAAGAGATGGGAGGTATTTGAAAAAATTGAGTGTGTGTTATGGGGACTGAGGAATTCTCCTGGTCACTTTTATGTCATCAGTTCAGTAAACTGATGGATTGGTACTTGTTTTTTTTCTTGTTTGTTTTGAATTAGTGTACTGCTGGTAATCAGGGAAGCTCTTCCTCTTCTATAGGAGTCCTTATAATTGATTCAGTATGTGGTGGTTGGTCAGATTGTTTATGTAGAATTATGGCACTGTCTTGATTTCATCCTGGCACACTGAAGGGTAATAGGCACAGTGGCTTGGCATTCTAATGATGTTCCAGTGGTGATTGCTATAGCTTATGTCTCACTAATATTTCTTTGAATTTCCATTAGATTTAGAAAAACACAAGCTTCCAAAAATGAAGTATACATATTCATGAAGTGTTGAATCTAGCACCTCTTACTCAAATGTTTACAGTCAGCTTTGGAAGTCTTAGTAGATTTAGATAACTCGGCGTCTGTGGCAAGGTCTCTATAAAACCAAATAATTCTTTCTGTGTGTGATGGTGAGGAAGGGGAAAAGGGGATAGGGTTCTGTTGTCCTGGGATATACTAGGTCTGTCTGGAAAAAGTCCAGCCATTGCTAATATAACCACAACAGTTTGTGTGATAACGATGTAACCTGGCAGCCAAGGAAAGTGGACTGGAATATGCATGTGTGAACAAACAGTGGTGACTACACTGTTCCAGTCAGTAAACGGCATAGACACCATTGACTGAGCATGTGTACTATGTTGCCCTTGCATTCAAAATGAGTAGTAGAGCAATGTATCTGCATCAGATTTTGTGTTAAGCTTGAACATTTCTCTGTGGAAACTATTCAGATGATTCAGAAGGCTTTCCAGTACAATGCAATGAGTGCAGCACAAATTAAAGTGTGGCACAAATGCTTCAAAGATGGCTGAGAATCGGTTAAAAGAGATCCACATTCTGGCAGGCCTGCAACAAGCAGAACACCTGAGAATGTTGAACATGTACAGGCTGCAGTCAACAAAGACTTCTGACTTTTCCCAAAGCGAAAATCACCTTTGAAAGGGAAGAGATTCAGACCATCGATAACATTCAGGAAAATACGAGAGGGCAGCTGATGGCAGTTTCAACAAAGGATTTTGCCAGACTGTTTTGAACAGTGGAAGAGACGCTGGGAAAACTGGGAGGTCATGAAGTGACTACTTTGAAGGGGGCTGAGCATTATTGTCCTACGTATAATGTTTCTTGTATCTTGTATCTTCAATAAATATCTCTTTTTCATATACATGGCTGCATACCTTCTGGACAGACCTCATATATATGATATTTGATAGATAGACAGCTAGTTACATGCATACAGTCCTGGGATGTGAGCAAATAGTCAGTTCTTTCCCATCGCCTCACAGTGCTTATTGAGATGGGGTGATGGATGATGATTGATGGATGTTATTCATGATGAAAAATACTATTATTTAAATAACAAATGCAACATGTTAATAAATCTAATGTTTACCCAAGAGATCTAATTACCTCAAATTTTTTAGTTTTTTAAAAAAGATTTTATTTATTTATTTTTAGAGAAAGAGGAAGGGAGGGGAAAGAGAGGGAAACAGACATCAATATGTGGTTGCTTCTTGTGTGCCCCCAACCAGGAACCTGACTCGCAGCACAGGCAGCGTGCTCTGATTGGGAATTGAACCGGCAACCCTTTGGTTCACAGGCCAGCGCTCAATCCACTGAGCCACACCAGCCAGGGCAGTTTTTCAGTTTTTCACTCCATTACAAAGAGATGATTAGAAGACTGTTAGTAGTCCTTTTAAAAAGTATAACTGCTATGGAACACTACTCAGCCATGAAAAGATTGAAATATTGCTATTTGTGACAACTTAGTAGTATACTGAGATTACTATGCTAAGTGAAACAAGTCAGATGAGAAAGGACAAAAAAGGTATGATTTCATGCATATATGGATTTTAAAACAAAAAGTAACAAATGAACTAACACAAATTCACAGATTATAGACAACAGAATGGTAGTTAACAGGGGGAAGAGAGGGTGGGGAGGGTGAAGTGGGTAAGGGAGGCAGATATGTGGTAATGGTAGGAAACAAAGATGTCATTACAACCTCGTATACCTGAAAATAGTGTTATTAACCAATGTTACCCCAGTAAGTTCAGTTTAAAACTATTTTGCTGACCAGTTCATCCATAAAACTGCATTTCCACTGAATTTTTAGGAGGAAAGATTATAAGGAAAAAATCGGGGTAGAAGACATAAGAGTGACAGTTTTGATTATTTTCTTTTTGCTTTAGTTCTGGTATTTTTTTAAATTTCAAGATTTGTACATGGTGTTAAAAAGAAAACTACAGGGCCAAATGGTGTCCCTTGTGCTATAGCTGTGATATTAAGGAAAAAGTGAAGGCAGGAAATGTATAAAGTGGAGTCACTTTAACCACTCTGCTAAAATTATTAACATTATAAAGGTTGAGATATGAGGAAAGACTGTATTCTTATTCTGACTAGCCCCGAAACTTAAAAATTTTGAACTTTATAGTCCTTCGTCAATGTCTGGATATACATGTGGACATATACCAAACCCCAGATAACCCTCTGATTACTTCATGTATCCAGACTCCTTGACATCCACCTAGCGTCCATTATCCATCCACCCACCAGACCTGACCTCTTAGCACCTGTCCTATGCATGAATATTTTCATCATCATGACTCCTGGGTAGTCATGGTGATCACCAGTCCTAGGGCTAATAATGTAGGACTGATAATTCTCAAGAAGAGTTGAAAGAACTCTTAACTTTTCTTTCTTTGGAACACAGGTTTCTTTTGCTTGTATTCCTAGTTTGCAAACTCTAAGACCATTGAATAAATCTTAATCATTAAAAAAAGTAACTGTGAAGGAATATGACAAAATACAATCAAATGCACATTTCCCACTTTAGTGGCGATATATTAATTTCAATGATGCAGTCATTCTCAAAAACATTTTGGAATAACACTTTCTTTTAAAATTGCTTTCAGAGTCTTAAAATACACAGTAGGAAAAAAGTATATTTAGAGTAGTGAGTATGTAAAACACCTACTTTTGTACTGCTTAAGAGTTGTGACCATATAGTAATGATACTGATTTTTATCCTGTGATTTCTATCCTAAATTTGAAGAATTCCTCAAGAAAAAAAATAGTATTAATAATATGCTGAACAGTGGCATATCAGTGGGATCAGTTTATGGTAGCCTTCAGAGGTGAGTACTTGAAAAGATAACACAATGTGACTTAGCAGCTTTACACCAAAACTTAGAAGAAAGCAACACATTGGGGAAGGTGCTTTACCTGCCTCTTGGAGAGGCCAGTCCGATTTGGATCTAGTATAAGATGTAAGTCCCTGGGCAACTGGATCCGGTAGTTTTTACCTTAAGACCATTCTGTACACCCCTAGGGTCCTTCTGACCCAATGTCAGTCTTATTTTGGCTATTTGGTGGCTAGAATGTTAATTAAATTCATACTGTTTGTACAAGTAGGCCAAAGGGTAGACCTCAGTTGGATGGGCCGTAGGGGATAAAGAAATGGTTTTTGAAGCTAAAACACAGATAAAAAGAGCTGTCAGTTGCAGTGGGAATTAGATTGGAAGGCATTTATTTACTTTCCTGCGTCCCTCACTACATAGTGAGCTCCTTGGTGGCAGAGATCCTAGCCTGACAGTCATCTGTGAGACACCGCTGTGGCATAGGCCTTAAAGCTGTTTAGTACATTGTTTTGCAATGAAAAGAAGGAAGGGAATTAATATTTATTAAGTATTTAGTAGTTTACTGTTGCTAACTTCATTGGATCCTGAAAGCAATCTTTCTGTGTTAGGTATTATGACTCAGGCTCTATGGAGTGGTCATATGAAACTCAGATCAAACTGAAGCTCAGAAAGTTTTAAGCGCTGAGGATATTTTACAGAGCTGTACTTTAAAACTTCATCTGTCTAAATTAAAAACCAAGCAATGTGCCTGACTGGCCCACCCCTAACATTTGTGAGGGTGAAGCCAGAACAGGCATGCAAATACAGAGCCACATACATACTAGTAGTTCTCAACTGGACAGAGCTTTGCCTCCAGGGGCACTCAGAAATGACTGGAGACATTTTTGGTTGTCACAACTTATTTAAGTCTTTTGTCCATGTTATATTTGGGTTGTTTGTCTCTTTATTGTTGAGTTGGAGAAATTCTTTTAATATTCTGGATATTAAACTCTAATGAGATGTATGATTTGGAAACATTTTCTCCCATTCTGTAGATTGTCTTTTTTTTTTAAAGATTTTATTTTTATTTATTTATCTTTAGAGAGTAAGGGAAGGAGAGAGGGAGAGAAATATCAATGTATGGTTGTCTCTTGTGCGTCCCCTGGTGGGAACTGGCCTGCAACCCAGGCATGTGCCCTGACTGGGAATCGAACCGTGATCCTTTGGTTCACAGGCCCGCGCTCATTCCACTGAGCTACACCAGCCAGGGCAATTGTCTTTTTTTAAAAAAAGATCTATTTAATTTTAGAGAGAGGGTGAGGGATGGAGTAAGAGAGGGAGGTAAACATCAGTGTGTGGTTGCCTCTCACATGCCCCTACTGGGGACCTGGACCACAACCCAGGCTTGTGTTCTGACTAGGGATCGAACCATCAACCCTTTGGTTCACTGGCCAGCACTCAGTCCACTGAGCCACACCAGCCAGGGATATAGGATGTCTTTTTACTTTCTTGATAATATCCTTTGATGCAAAAACAACAAAAAAAAATTAAGTTTTGATGGAGTCCAGTTCTGCCTTTTCTTTTTGTTACTCATGCCTTGGTGTCATACCTAAAAATCGTTTGCCAAATCACAAGTCATGAATATTTACTCCCATGTTTTTTTCTAAGAGTTTTATGGTTTTAGTACTATATTTAGGTCATTGATCCATTTTCAGCTTATTTTTCTATATGATGAGGTAGGGATCCAACTTCATTCTTTTATATGTGGAAATCCAGCTGTCTCAGCACATTCCCCATTGAATGGACTTGGTACTGTTGTCAAAATCAGTTGGCCGTTAATGTTTGGGTTTATTTCTGGACTCTCAATTCTATTCCATTGGTCTGTATGTCTGTTTTTATGCCAGTACCACACTGTGTTGATTACTGTAGCTTTGTAATAAGTTTTCAAATCAAAAACTTTCAGAGTGGTTTGGTGCTTCTCAGTTCCATATCAATGTTAAAATCGACTCTATTTTTGTAAAAAATATGTGTTGGGATTTTGATAGGGATTGCTTTGAATCTGTAGATTGTTTTGGTAGTATTGATATCTTAAGAATATTGTCTTTTTATTGTTGAACATGAGACATCTTTCTATTAAGTCATTTTCAACTTTTTTCAGCAATGTTTTGTAATTTAAAACATGCAAGTTTTCACCTCCTTGCTTAAATTTATTCCTAGATATTTTATTCTTTTAGGTTTATGGTATTTGAGATCTTAAAAATACCTAAGCACATTAAATATAAGTTCAAACATTAGTAAGTCCTACAGGGGCTATGGAAAACAGCTAGAGACTTGAAACTATGTGGATTAGCTTTTGAACCTGGCTTTGGCACTTTTAAAAACTAGCTGGTAACTTTGGATATACCACATAATCTCGCTGAGCCTCTACTGAAAAGTAAATTATTCTCATAGCAACATATTTTAGCTGTTTTTGCTGTTCATTTCAGGCTGAATGCAAGTGAATCTGCACACAAGAATATGAAATGCTGCATATTCTGATGGGGAAGGAAGAGTGATGGAGATTAGTCAGGTTGAGAAACATGGAGGTTTGGGAAAGAAACAGTTGGAAGAGCAAGCTGACCATAGAAACATTGCAGAGTTGCCAGATTCCATTGGTCCATTTGAGGCTACGGATCAATAACTTATACTCTCACCCATCTGTTTTATCTGGATGACTCTTAGCACCCCTGATAATTCTTCATTAAAATGATAATCCGGACTTTTTGGGTGGAATTTTCTTTAATCATACTAATATGATAGCAAGCAAAGTGTAAATTAAACATCAATAATATGATTAAAAGGAAAGGCTCTGAACTCAGGTCTCAATTTATATACTGGCTTCTCCATGTAGTACCTGTAAGACATGAGTAGGTCCTCACTGTTGATGACAGTTACATATTTGGGATGTCATTGAGTATGTCCTTTGTACACTTACCTCTTAATATCCTATTGTATTTATTATTATTTGTATGAGTTTTATGTTAGAATTTTTACATGTTCCCCAAGAAACTACAGCCAAGGAAATGCTGATTTCCTGGTTCCTAGGCACTTAACACTACAGTCACAGTTCATTTATATAGATGGAAGAAGAGAGTGGGGAAGGAGAATATCATCTAAATACCAATATTTTGAAAATAAAGTTGTAAGTAACTGTTTGAAAGAGGTACAGTCACAGCAACAGAATAATTAACCATCATCAGTTTTTTTTTTATAGCCCAGAAAATTTTTAGTTAGAAATGTTATGCAGAACCAGCTTGTAAGTTCCTCTTAACAGGCAAAGAGTGTGATCTCGTAATTTGTGGTAATTTTTACCTTTTTTTTCTTTGGGTTGTATTAATGATATCATCAGCTCTTGCTCACTCCATTTGTTGTAGTTTTCTCCGGCTCTTTTATGCTCTCTCACTCCTGACCTGGAATGGAGAAAGCCAGCAGTGTGGTTCCTGAAGTACCTTTTACTCAGTCAGTGTTGTGATACAATGGTGCATTCCTGTAGGTTGTGAGTTTATAGCAAAAAGATCTGTTTCTGTTTACTATTTTCAAATTTGATAATATGACTTGCATTTTATTTAACAGGATTCCTTGAGTGTGAACAAAATGTACTAGGACCAAGCCCTAGTACATAAAATGGCTTGTATACTTAGGATGTCACTACTGAGTGTCACTGTGGGAACCAGACCATTGCAAACTGCTATTGAGAGGGTGAAATGATTGAAGTAAGAGACAAACATTTGAAAAGAAACAGATGCTTTAACAGGACACAGAAATATACACATACACCCAGCAAGGCAGCTGCCATGTGGGTTCTGAGCAGGGCATAGGATTTTCCACTTCTTTTGGTTTATTTTATTGGAATATCCAGAATTTGTGACATGTCAAATGACGATTCTTTTGATCCTTGATTGGGCTACTTAGCTTTACCCTCTTAATGATCAAACAAATGAACTTGACAGCTACAGCCAAACAGTTCTCTCAGTTTTTTCCCCTCTGATCTCAAAGTGTTTGGGTGAAAGTTTGACCTAGACCGTTAATGTCAGAAGGGTTAGATCTCAGAGGATGTTTAGGCCCCAACTCCTTAGACTGAAATGTGTGTACACTGAGGATAATCTAGGCCATACAGTAAATATTGTGCATTAACCCTTGAATTTTTACCAGTGAGTCTTTTGGGGGTTTTTGTTTGTTTGTTTGTTTTGTTTTTAAAGTAAGAAATGGACAGATCAGAGCAGAATGCAGAATATGTTCAATTTTAAAGATAAAATCTAAGTCTTCAAGATTATCTTCGTGTCACTTTAAGCTGGGCCTTCTGACCTCGGGAGACCCTTTCTTTTCTTCTTTGTTCCTGAAAAGACTTGTTTGTATTTGATTATTCATTCATTCATAGTACAGGTAAAATAGTCACTAGCTATGCTCTTTAGTGTTTTGGGATTGTGTGAGGATATAATGAAACACTGGAACTTGAGTAAACTACGTAGTCATTTGCCAATAAACAGTTAAACTACAAATGTTTTAGAAACTCAGTGGCAGCAGGAGGAATTTTCTCTTGGTTTTGAAGAAAGCGTATCAGTCACTCTTGGCTTGTTTTCATAGGTAAACAGTGTATTTTAAGTAGTTCCAAATATGGGAAAGAAAACTTCATATGCTTTAGTTTATTACAGATGATAAGAGCCACCTGGCTCAAACAACTCTGTTTCAGGTGGGCTTTAGTCCTTTTGTGTGGGTGTCTCTGTCACATGTGAGTGGCCTTGAAAATGCAACTTTCACTATAGAGTAATTATGGTGATTATGAATTCTTTGTAACTGAGGCTTTAAAAATATTTTCACTGTGATTTTTTTTTAAACTACTCAAAAATATATTTTTCTCACTTCATTGGTAATTCAGTAGAAATGTGTTGCTATTCCATAGTATGACCACTAGGGGGGAGTATCTTATTTTCATGTTTTGTGCTAAAATCAGAATATAATTGGTGGCATAAAGGTATTTCTGTTGAACCAAATATCAGGTTAGAAAGTTCTAAATAAATTCTTACATCTTCTTAAAAAGTGTTTTATACATAGTCTCAGATACTAATGGAATTTGGTAGTAGGACAAAAATACAGTATATATTTTACTAGCATCATTATCAGATGTGGACTCTAAACAAGATTCTGACTCTTCTGACTAGCATTTTGGCTTTGTTTTCTTAAACTAGACTTTGTTTGGAAAGGTTTAAGTCTTGGGGAAAAAGCATCCAATTTCTACTCAACTTTTTTAAAAAGATAATGAAGATTTTTGAAAAGTAAAAAGTGATTTTTCTCAGCATTCAACCATTATTCTTGGCCTATAGAGAAAAAGTTTGACAATATACAATAGTAGTTTTCTTTGAAAAATCACATGGATGATTAAGAATTGTTGGTTTGATTTCTAGCTCTTATTCACCACGTCTGAAAAGCCACCACTCAAGTGATAGGCTGGGACTAGAATGTTGAGTGCCAGCCAGGTGAGTTAGGTGATCTACAGGTTACCACAGGAGGAAGATGGAGGTGTGTGTCTCTTGACTAAATAGATGTTTGGAGGATGAGCTCACCCTCCATTTGGTCCATGGTACATGCATGCTTGCTCCCTTGCAGTCAGAACATTCTGTGAGTCATTAATCGAAACACTGAATCAATTCCAATACTAGCAGGAAACTGAAGTGGCTGTCCTGGGGCTGCTTGTTGTGTAAAAGACATCAGAGGCAAAGGTTGCCAGAACAGAAGTCATACTAGCTTATCTCTGCCCTCCTGGATCTTTCCTCTCTGATTAGGCCTTTCTAACTCTTTCCTGTCAATCTCCATCCTTCCAGCCACTGGCACTTTCTTTTGTTTTAACCTGGCAGGGGGTGAGGTGGGGGAAGCCCTGAACCAGAAATCTAGTGTGGACTAAGTGGGTGCCCTGGGGCTAATTGCTTGACCTCTTTCTGAGCCTCAGTTTTCTCACATTTAAAGTAGATGAGGTTTTCCATCATTTGTCTCTTTCCCTGTATCTTCATCCCTCTATCTACCCTACTTACAGTTTGCCCATGCGTGTTTTCCCTTCTCTTCCAAGTTTTATTTCTTCTGCTTACCTTCCTTCCCTGCTTCTTCACCTTCTTAAGTAGTTTCCCCTTAATCTCCTTTCTTCCCCACCTCTCATTTCTCCTTCCATTTTTTTCCCCACTGATAGAACCCCAGTATCAGTTTTTTCTTACCACCATCTGATACCATGGATCTGGAACTGCACTAGGACATGGAGGAAGAGGTTTAAATTTTTATACATTGCATCATAATACTTATTTTTTAGAGAGAGAGGGAGAGAAACATTGATATGCAAGGGAAACATTGACTGGCCACCCCTCACATGCCCCAACTGGGGAGTCCTGGACTGCAACCCAGGCATGTGCCCCTACTGGGAATCAAACCTGATTCCCAGAAGGAAATCAGAACTTTCAGTTTCACAGGCTGGCACCCCACCCACTGAGCCATGCACTGGTCAGGGCTGCATCATAATATTTAGACCCCTCCAAAAAACTATTTTGAAAGAAAGAATTTGTGCACATGATACATATTGAATTAGATGACAAGTTCCTTGGGCACTTTGCATACTCCAGGTTCACATTACTATCTGGTAGGCTGGGCAGCATGCAGTTTAACATATTGAGTGTAATGTATATTTCCTGTTTCTGATTTTGGTGAAATTTGTTTTTAACTCTGCCATTTAATATTTTTATTATGTGTATCTTAGTGGTATATTTCTGCAGTAAACATTACCAGCTCTCATTTATTTGGTCAGATATTTGGGAATTTTGTCTTTTTGTGATGTTTACAAGTAGGAAAAAAGTACTTAGTAATGGAAACATCATTGAATGTATGAGGACCAGCTGCTAACCAAATGCTTTTATGGAATGATGAAAAATCCTGTTTTCAGTTATTCATCAGGAAAACTTTGGCTGAATATCCTTTTTTACCAAGTTGCTCCCAAGATAGTCTCAGGGCTCTGAAATAGTGTTGTCCAGTGGGACAACATAGTGGGAGCCACTCATGTAATTTTAAATTTTCTAGTAATATTAAGAAGTAAAAAAAAAGGTAAAATTAATCTAAGACTATATCTCAAAAAAAATCTCATTTAACTCTATATACCCAAAATATTACTATTTTAACATGTAACCTATGCATATATAAATAATTATGAGATTATTTCAATGTCTGTTTTTATTCTGTGTATTTACACAGACAGCACATCTTAATTGGTACTAGCCACATTGGAAATGTAACAACATGTGGCTAGTGGCTATTTGTAATGAGCAGCGCTGTCCTAGATACTGATGAACAAAATAGTGTATTTCAGTTTAAATGTTAATACATTTTGTCTGTGTCTTGTGTGTTTTAGGTTTTTTAAAAAAAACAACTCCTTTGAAGTTATTATATGTCAACTTACTGAGAGCTGGAAAGGAAATTCCAAGAATATTTGAATTTTACAATGTTGTATTGTCATATTCTTGAAGTTAAATAATTGTTCATTATTTATTACCATCCAATATAATTTATAACATTAATATAATGATTTGTTAACAGTATTTTTTGTTCATTATTTATAGTGCTCAGCAGGCTCTCTTCTACACTTGTGAAAATATGTAGGGTCATGCCAGTATGACAAAGTAAAAAATTTTTGGTAATTGAGTTCTACAAAGCACGTATAACCAGTCTGTCTTTGGGAAACTCATTGATGTTTACAAACATATGTAAACTATTTTCCCTTATGTGATTAATTTTTGTAAGATTACTTCTTCATATGAATAGTTGTTTTTATTTCTGAAAACGAGGATGTGATTGATTTAGAGAATCATTAACTCAATCCCAGTCCTGTGTGATGGAAGCTGCAATGACCGTCATGTGATTGGGCAGGACTTGGTACCTATCAGCGTAAACACATGGCACAGCCTGTTCCATGCCCTTTCTTATCTCCTTCAGAGAGAAGGGGTTGAGGCATTTTGAGCAAATCTTATTGGTAAAGTCATGTATATATTCCATTTTTTTTAAAGAACCATTTCCTTTCAGTTTTAACCATATTACTGTGTTTGCAAACAGTGTGTTAGTAGAGCAGCTTTCTGTTTTGATAGTTTAGAATTTGTACTTTCATCTTTGAAAAAAGACATGCTTGATAAGCTAGTTCAGTTTTAAGATGTTTTACTTAGAAAATGATAGTGAAGATGAGGAGAAGGCTCACGAAGACTCGTTAAGCAAAACTGAAGATGTTTACCGTGGAAAGGCCCCTGCTGGTATCCTGGTGAGTTACATCCACCGATGTTCTGGGCACTTGGTTTGCTTGCTCAGTCTGGGTAATACTGAAAGAGGGAAGGACACCCACCAAAAGAAAATGGCTAATGCCTTTTTTTGGAAACTGTAGTGTCATAAGGGACTTTATTAATTTTTAAATGTTAGGTTCCACAGAAATCTTTACCTACCTGGTCTCCCTCATTTATGCTATACCATCTTTCTACATTTTTCCATTTATTAGTTATCAATAACTTTCTGCCTAGGGGAAAAAAAGTAAAGTGTTTATAAACTGAGAATTTTTTTTAAACTGAATTTCAAACTAAATGTATCTGGTTTCACATTCTCTTGCACCTAGGTGCCATAGTTGAAGAATAAAAAACATTTAAAGTTTTACAGTTTGTGTTCTTCTGGCCAAATTTTTTTTGAAAACTAAACCAATATTTTGAAACTGGCATTTTATTTTGATACATAGAGAACTGTGACTGCAGTCTTTCTTTGTCTGTGACTGTTTGTAAGCTTTTACCTGGAGGATGTGGGGAGTATGCATATTGTCTGAGTTTTTTAAATGTTCTTATTTGCATTTTTTATATATGTGTTTTTATTAGGATGTCTGAAGTTGTTTTTTTTTTTTTAATTTAGAGTTTTCTCTAATACAAAATATAAAACAAGTCATATAAACTTAGTTAAGTTCTAGAAGTTTGAACTAAGGAAACAGAGCCAGATGAGTTAAGGGAAATATTATTTAACTTTACTTATGGAATCTTTTCCTTTAAAACTAATCTGAAGTAAATGCAGTAAGGTAAAGATTTTTTTAAAGAAAATTAAAGGAATATGTTTTATGAAAAGTGTAAAATAAATAGGACAAAAATTAGTTTTTAAAATCTGGCTCATAATCAGGTTGATTTTAGTTTAAAATTTTTTATCACCTTTTAAAAATGTTAGTCACATTTTGTATGTTTTTGCTTTTGGATCTGTTGGTATAAGTACTTTTTCACAGTTCTCAGGAATTGTTGGAACTGGACACTGTTTGAGTATGAATAGAAGTCAGGTGCTACTGAGAAACAATTTACTTTAGAAATTTCCATTTTAATAGTATAGATCTTATGTATATGTGGATTCATGCATTTTTATTTTTATTTATTATTTTTAAAAAGATTTTATTAATTTACTTTTCTAGAGGGGAAGGGAGGTAGAGAGGCAGAGAGACATCAATGTGTGGTTGACCCCCATGTGCCCCCTACTGGGGACCCGGCCCACAACCCAGCCATGTGCCCTCACTGGGAATCGAACCAGCAACTCTTTGGTTCTCAGGCTGGTACTCAGTCCACTGAGCTACACCAGCCAGGGCCAGGATTCATGCATTTTTGTTATAAAGGTCAGAAAGGAGAATAGTGAACACAGCTGATATGAAATATTTACAAATTTCATTTAGTGAGTAGCACTAATACAAACCACTCATCACAGGAATAAGTTCTTAATGTTTCCTGCTTTCTAAAAGGAGGGCAATAGGTGTTTGATTAGGTTACATTTTATTATTAGTTCCCTTCTTTGGTAATGTTAGAACCTTGAAATTCCATGGGTGACCTCCCTAACCGAAGAGAAACTTGGATTTTCTGAATGGCTAGTGTTCGGGACACTGGCTTTAATATCTGCTTAAAAGCTGTACTGATTATATAGGAGTTAGCTTTTATAACCTGGGTGTGTGTGTGGCGAGGAGGAGAGGATGATTCCTGGTTTTTTCAGGGTCCAGGCCCTCAGTGACCTTACTTACTAGTCATAAGCTGTCTGGGCATAACTCTTGTTGGAAGGTGAAAGTCTTCACCTTAAAGATGATTTTATGTGTTATAGAATGGATGTATTAATTACCAAAGGAAAAAAAAATAAAAGAAAACCCCAGAAAGCTTTCTGTGCTTTGGTAGAAACTGGGAATCTTTTTTAAAAATCATGTTTCCAACCCTGGCCAGGTGGCCCAATTGGTGGAGTGTTGTCTCTGGACACTAAAATGGTTATCGGTTAGATCCCTGTATCCTGGGTCAGGACGGGAGGAACTGTTCAGTGTTTCTCATGTCACTGTTTCTCTCCAGCCCCCTACACTCCTTTCTCTCTTTCTAAAATCAACAAAAGCATATTCTTGGGTGAAGATTTAAAGAATAAAATAAAAAATCATATTCCCATAATTTCTAAACAAGTGAAGATAATTCCTTTCTTTGGCAAGGAAAAGCCAGATTGTTTCATACTCAATTTTCCTGAAGTTCCAAAATAATCTACTGGCTTTTTTACCCACACTTATTTTAAATTACCTTGATCCCATTTTTTATAATTAGGACAGAATGGACTATAGGAGTTTTAGCTAAACTTATAATTCCAAGAAATGCTTCTAGAATTGAATCTTTCTGTGGCTTAGAGGTAGAAGGGCCATTCTTATTAGAGATGAGAACCCCTGTTTATGAGGCAGAAGTGAGACTTGACCTTGGTTGAATCTTCACATTTTCACCTGCTGCTGAGGACTCTGGGAAGTCCTGAGGGCAGTGCTTCTCTATCCTTGTTCCTCTGATCTCATTATCAAAGGACTTGGGCATCTGTAAGGTTGAGTCCCAAAAGCTCACTTTTTTCTGAGAGAATTTTGTATTGTTACATTATTTACAGCAAGATTTAGTAATGTAACAGTGGTAGAAGATAGCAGGTCACCC
>PVKM010002117.1:0-34471 GCA_004027735.1 Carollia perspicillata | reverse complement strand
AGGAAGTAAAAGTCCTAGTCTCATCGCTATCGTTAGACATCTCAAAAAGTCAGGTGTAGGTCTAGGCTAGAGGAATTGGACATAGCTATCAGAAAGAATCTAAATAAAAAGATTACCTCTTTTGGAAAAACACTTATACAATTTGTTTTACAATCATACCTTAGGTAGTTGAATATTCAAAACAACCCAGTTCTACTGAAGAAAAAATTCTAGAATAGGTAATTTTTGCATGTGTTGTGTGTTACTGATTTAATTGAAAGTAGAGAAAATAATTCATTTTTTTTTACCCTTTTGCTGCTTGTTCCAGAAAAATATTTGTCGTCTCCTCTTTGAAGTCTGTTGCATAACCTTAGAACCATTGTCTAAGTTCTTTTACTTTCTTAAGACATTTGGGAAATAACTTTTTCAAAGGGTAGAAATAACAATATTCTGATCTTGTTTTATTAGAGTATTGCTTTAACTATGGTGAAATCATGCTGAGAACTTTATGTGCACTTACTTTGCCATCTTAACCCCAGCCCCTATCTGTGTAGAAAAGGCCTTCATCAGAAATTTGCCTAACTCCTAGGAAAACCTGCAGGCAGAGCTGTGTAATTTCTAGAATGTTGCTGCATTCTCTGAGACTTTCACTTAAATACAAATAGGCTATCTTCACTTAGGTCAAGGGGTAATAGCTGAGATTGTAAAAGTTATTCATCATCTCTGTTTTCTATTCTAATAAAGCATGAAGTCATAACCATTACATACTTAAATTTAGTCATAAGATTAAAATTGGAAAAGGAATTCATTCTGGGGATGTGAGGCAGGAGGGGAGCAAAAGTATACCCTCTACCTCTCTTCACTCCCCTGCCACCAAGTCAGTCTTTCAAGAATGTACTGGCAATTGATCTACTTCCTTGTGGTCATCAGACATAGCTTGATAAGCTATTTTGGGACCACGTGGGGGCTTTAAAAAGTATTTGCATATATGATCTGGGGGGTGGGATGGCCTGGGCATTGGGATTCCCCAGAGTTCCTCAGTCATTTTAGTGGTAGCCAAGGATGGTGATTTCCAGTGGCACTGGTTTTCAACTCTAATCACTGGAACCCTTGTTGAGCTTTAAATATAAAACATTTCCTAGACAAACTGAATCAGAATTGAAGGGGGTAGCAGAGCCCAGGAATTGTTTTTGCTTTTAAAACTAAATGACATACTTTATTTAGATGTGTTCAAATATTTTCCGCTGAAGTCCCTGTGCTGTTTCAGGATCTGATCCAGAATCCTACCTTGCATTTAGTTGTCAGGTTACTGTAGTCTTCCAATCAGTAACAGTTCCTCAGTCTTGCATGGTCTTAATACTTTCAATGAGTACTGGTCAGTTTTTTTACAGAATTTTCCTCAAATTTGAGTTTGGCTGATGTCTCCTAATTAGGTGGAAGGCATGTGTGTTTGGCAAGAAAATCATGGCTGTGTTATGTGCCCTTTTCAGCGACTCATCAGGAAGGGGGTTCCTGATGGCAGTGTGTCTTATCACTGGGGAGGTTTCCCTAGATCACTTGATGCAGGTGGTGTCTTTAGGTTTCTCTACCATAAAGTTACTATTTGACCTTTTGTAATGAATATATACCTTGGGAAAGATACTTTGAGAATAAGCAAGCATCCTATTTCTCCTCAAACTTTAATCCTCTTTTTTTCTAACATTCATTGCCTGCCACAGTTATTACTATGATTCTATTTCCCTCATTCTTTACTTATTAATTAGAATTCATCCTTTAAGAGAAAGCTGTCATTTCTCCCTACTTATTAATTTAATTTCTATCACTGGACTTATTAATATTTTAGTATGTAGGCTATCATTATTTTGTTGCCTACATTGTTCTTGTATTAGCCTTTGGGAGCTCTTTCGCTTTGGATCCTGTGTTTGTTTAACATGCTCCTATTCTTTTGATTTTGAGTATTTTCCTGCTTTTTGGCACTATTAGATGCACCAGCATCATCTTATATGTTCCTGCTCCCCAGCCCTGGGTTCAGCAACTTCTCCAAGTAGTTCTGGCTCTTTTTATTGGAGAATGGTATTTAGAAAGCAAGATCTGGTTTCTAGGTGCACTTACTATTTCTAGAGTGTTTTTGACTCTGTATCTTCTTAGCGGAGAGATCCCAGATATTAAATATGTATTCTAGCCCAGGCATAAGCATATCTATATTTGTGTGTCTGTCCATGGAGACTTTCAATTCCAGGCCAGTGCCACAGGGTTCATTTAAGCCTTCCCTGTAGGAAATAGTATTTTCAGACACTTCCCAGGTGTTTATGATCCTTGGGAAACAATGGCTTTTGGATATATATCTGTTAGGTACATAGTGGACCCAAAGGCAAAGGCTCTTGTGGCTTTTTTAGATACTCATCATTGATGAACTGTCTCTTCATTAATGAATCATTATTTTCCATACCTGAGATAGTAATCATTTCTTTTCACATTGAAAAGAATTTTAATGTAACTAAGAGAACTTAGCCTTCTAGGAATAAATGTCCCATTTCTTATAGTGGAGTGGAAACTGGTTCAGTTTCATGGCCAGCATTGTTAAAAAAATTTGTGAAGAGAAACTGAGTACACTTGAGGGAATGTTTAGTGGTTTGAATGTATAGGGAGGCTGTGTATGCAGAGTGGCTCAAAAGTAGGTTTACAGTTGTAAATACATGAAACATAGTTTATTTTTATTTTTTAAATATATAATCTTTATTATATTTTTCCATTACAGTTTAGTGCCCTTATAGCCCCCTATCTGAAACAGTTTTATTACTGTATCATTATTTATTAATTGTATTATTTTCCATACGAACAATTGTAAACCTACTTTTGCACCACCCTGTATATTAATATATACACAACCCACTCTAACAAGTGACCAAAAAATCACAGAATTTCACTAAAACCAAATTTAATTTAATCTTTGATTTACCTTGTTTTTGGTAAGGCAGTCTGCATCTTCTAAAGTGTCGCTTTTTTCCAAAGCAGGTACTTTGTTTATCAGATTTCTTCATAATCAACCCTTTAGTTTGGGGGTTTTCGGGGTGCTTAGGGGTGAACTTTAGGCCTGCAGGTGCTTGTTAAGTTGTTAGTTGCTAAATTAAAGTGCGTGTAGTGATCTTCTATTTCTGCTGTGTGTAATTCATCTGTCTTGTTCGTAGTGAACTTAACTAGGTAGTATGATGCAGGTTGAAGGAATGAACACATTGGTATAAATTTAAAATTTCAACTTAATTTATCTGTGATACTGTCATTCTTTTGGGGGGATGAGAGGAAGATGAGTGGAGTTTAACATGTCTTTCCCTAGACCTGCTTAACTACAGGATATGTTCACTTGTTCCCAGAATAGTCATGATGTCAGTTCCTGACTGCTAGGTCAGTGACTAGCTAGACCACCAAATAAAGTCAGACTGTTTCAAAGGAAATTATATTCTACTGGTGTCTGGACTAAAGTGATAATCATCACTGAAAATACTTACTACATCGGTTTTCATGGAATCATGTTAAGATTGTATGCCTTTCATATGTGAAATTGAGCCAAACAATCAGATTTACTGTTTTATTTTAGAGTAGCTTATGGTTATCAATGATCACCATCAATACAGGTTACCTACACAATTCTCTTATCCTATAAAATTTAGGATGAGAACACGTTCCTTTAAAAACATATTTATGATCATAATGTAATCATATCTTTAAGGCTACTTATGTATGATAGCATGTGGAAGAGCCATCATTACCTTCTTCTACATGCACTTATGAAATTCCTACTTACATGGTCCTGAAAACTACATAATCTCAGCATTAATGTTTTTTGGAATTGTGGTCCCAAAATAGAGTAAAAAGAGCCTGGGCATGTGAGACAGACATGAGCTTTTGTGCCTGTAACTCTTAAGGTAAGTAGCTTTTATCTTCTCTGAGCCCCAGTTTTCTTGCTAGTACAATGCCATATACCTCACCTGATTGTGAGGATTAAATGAGATGAGATACGTAAATAGCATTTGGAAGGGAGAAACATTACTTCCCTCTCCTCTTTTCCCCACGACTTCCCCATGGCCAACTCTAGGAGGAATACTGAGTAAAACATCTGAATTGTATATATATATGGTTTATCAAGGATACACATAGTTCAGAATGTTATGACATGAATAAATGAAGAGTTTGAATTTTCACCAGTGCGAGTAAATGTAACTCCCATATATGAAAATCCATATTTATGAAACAGTTAAATTATCAACATTTTGTAAAATAATTTAAAGAAGGATTTATTTTTAATAGCAAACTCCTAGTGTATTGAAGATACCTTAAAAACAGTAACTGCAAAATTAACCTTGCAAAAATACTTCCAAGGAATCTCACTCCTAAGTATCTAACAAAATGAAATGAAATTTTGTTCACACAAAATTCTGTATACAAATGTTTTTAGTAGCTTTATTTGTAATTGTCCCAGACTGGAAGCAACCCAAATATCTTTCAACTGACATGGATAAAAAGACTTTGGTACCTCCATATAATGGTATACTGCTTAACACCAAGGACTAAACCACTGATACCTGCAACAATACTGGTTTTGTTTTGTTTTAAAGCAAAAGCATGATTTATTCAGATAGAGAAAAAGAGACTAGGATACAAGTTCTTGGAGACAGGATCAAGGGTTGAGCCATCCACTGCCCACTTTATTGCAAGTCTCACAGATTGCTGCAAAATATTGATTAGTTCAAATGCATTATGCTAAGTGAAAGAAGCCATATTCAAAAAGCTACATTCTGTATGGTTCTATTTATAGGTCATTCTGGAGAAAGCAAGTCTAAGGGACAGAAAACAGATTAGTAGTTGGCAGGGGATGGAAGAAAAGGATTGACCACAAAGGAGTTATAGGGGTGTTTTAGGGGTGATCTAGTTCTGTATCTTGATTATGGTGGTGGTTACATCATTGCATGGTTGAAACTGTACAGTACAAATGGGTAATTTTACAGTATGTAAAGTGCACCTTAATTCTTTTTGAAAAAAGACAGTATTTTGAATAGTTCAATGTATAGTTATTAGTTATTTGAAAATCTTTTATTGCATTTCACAGCAGAGTTGGCATGAATATTCAGGTAGATTTTTTATATACCGATAGGTATAACCATTACACAAAGGTTGACTAAGTAATTGCTTAATATCTTTAATGGTTAATTTATTTTTTTAATTTTATTTTTGTGTTTCTTTCCAGAGTCCAGTCAGGTTAAATGTTCCCTGAAACATTTATGATCTGTCACCTCACGTACAAGTAGATTAGAACTGGGCATATTGTAGTCTTGACAGGAAGAGATATCAAAAAGCTTCATTACAAGGCATTATTCTGCAATTTGAAATAATGAAGGGAGAAGCAGTGAAGATAAGTAAAGGAACGAGAACCATTAAATTTTGTAGAGCTGTGATAGTTCAAAACAAGTTTGGTTGCAGGGACAATGTGGGAATTGTGGAAACTAGTGTGCTGCTTTCTACTTTAGGATTTACTCAACAAAAATTTTATTATGTGTACTGAAATCTAAAGATATGTGTAAAATTGAACATTTAGTTTTCCTTGCTCTACCAATTTTATTGCTGAAAAAAGTGAATATTTTGGTACTTGCTGAGCATTAAGAAAATGAAACTATTGTTACCTGCCATTTACCTTGAAGGCTGTACCATATAAAATTATAACATAGGGCATTTTCATGTAAGTAGATTGAATAGTAGTAAATGATAACTTACGTTTGTTTTATTTCACTCTGTTTTCTGTCATCTTTGGTTATGTGTGATCATTGTCACATTTAGCCTTACCTCTGTCACTTCCCCACACTGACTTCCCCTGACAAACCAACAGTCTTCCGCCACAAGTTGCCGTGGGGCTGTCTGCTCAGTGTTCTTCACAGCAATCTGCACGGATGTAATTTGTTCTCACTGGGATATTTTTAGATTTACGCATTCGAAGTGGGTGTCATTTTAATTGATACTCACATAGACTAGATTTATGCAAGCTTTTTCTGTGGTTTTCACCAGCATCTGGAAAAAAACATTGGTTCCAAATATCTGAGCATTGCTCCACTGTTGTTGGTGTTTCTTAATGAGTGGTGCTGTGTGTGTGTGTGTGTGCGTGTGTGTGTGAGAGAGAGAGAGAGAGAGAGATTACCTACCTCTTGAAATGCTCTCTTAGGTAACAGTGTGAAACATTGTATGTATTCCTCCCTCTTCTTCCTGATTCTGCATTCATCCATTTGTTAATTCATACAGAAATTGATCCAAAAATACTCATGGAGAATCTCCTATTGCTAGTCATTGTGCCAGGCAGGCTTTGGGAAAACAGTGAAGCATAGCACTTCTCCTTTCTTTGTCAAAAGTTAGAGTTTGGAGGTTAGATAAACAAATTACAATAGGGTGATGAGTGCTTACATGCTATTTTAGGGGAAGGGCAGGATGCTGTGGACACATAGAACCACAAACTCTTTTTTACTGCTTTCTGCTTTCTGATCACCATTGAGCCCACACTTCCTCACCCTATCTCTTTCTGATCATCTTTTCTGTTACGCTGTGTGTGTTCACAGTCTGTTTTAAAGACATACTTTATTTGTTCCCATTTCATCCAGGAAATCTAGAACATCCTTTCTCTTAGGTCAGTAGTCAGCAGTAGGTGATGGGTTGAGAAGACAACTATTGTCGGATTTTGAAGGATTGTTCTGAAAATTACTGGGCAAGTGACTAGGGTGGAGGGCAGGGAATTGATGGTGTTTGAAGATGAAGTAGGTGACACAGTCTTATCTTAGTTGTACCTGCTGAAAAGCTAAAGCAAACAGTTGAGTAAAACTTGAGACCACCACTCAGGAAACAATGTTTATTACTGTACTGGCAAAGGGTCTTCCCTTTTTTTGAACTTTACTCAGCCCCAAATAATTATGTGTCTACTTTGTAGATAGTGAGTGTGGTGAAATTATAGGAAAGTGAGCCCAGTACATAGAAATCTGTGCTTCTAGATTTCCTTAAAAGAACATGCATTTTGACAGATTTGAAATCTGAATTTATTAGCTTACTAGCCTTGACAGATAAGCTTAAGGTCAACCTCATGTCCTCTCATTAAAAATAATCATAACAATAAAAAAATAAAAGCCTGAGTTCAGTAGAAGGCAGCTTTTACTGGATTACTTTTGGGTTATTTTCTTGCTAATTTTCCCAGGGTGTTTTTTTTTTGGAGACTTTATCAAGTCAGAAGCAGTATCAGCATGTTTGTATTTAAGTCCTTTGTTGGCAGACATCAGACATGGACTCTGAACAAGCCAAGCAAACAAGGTTGTGACTTCATCATTCAGAGAGATGGTAAAAGGGCAAGAGCTGGGGCTGCTTGGTATCTTGATAGCCTGAGCTGGTGAGCCTTCTGTATCACCACCCAGGTGACTCAGCCTCGCTGGTTTCTAATTACTTCGACTCTCCATAAACACTTCAAGTGTATCTCGTTGGCCCAGTTTTGTGTCAGATGTCTCCCCACCCCATCAGCCAGCTGATACCAAGGCCTCAGTCCCATATTACAGACATGGCTACTGGGGTTTACCCCCGTGTTTGGAGTCTCAGAGAGGAAATCATAGTGATGCAGGGAACCCTGTTAATATCCTCTGAGCTAGCCATTGCAACATATAGCTGCTCAAGTTCCAAAACAGAATATTGGGTCAGAAAATTTCCTCTTCTTACTTATGTATTCAAAAGGTTAATTTTGAGTAGTATTAGGTTGTAATTAGGGAAGAAACCCCTAAGAAAGCAATCTTCCCAGACCAGAATTTTTATAAATGAGTTTTTGACAGAACCACTGTCAGTCCTTGAGCTCATCTTATAAAAATGATTAGGTCAGCTGTTTGTTCAGTAAAGTGTATAAAATTCAGGGTCTGTAAAATTTAAGTTTGGATCAGATGTCAAGGTAATAGGTATCTTAGAGGCTAGGATACATACTTCAACCCTTAACAACTTGATTTTCTCAATAAGCTTAATCTGGATTGGGAGCATAAAATTTGTGCAATAGGGATTGGAGGTAGTTCTCAGACCTGGATGTCCTTCAGAATCAATGGATAACAGATCTTCAAGACTCTACTTCCAGTTTTTCATGTTTTGATTGAGGCCCAGGAATCTACATTCATAACCACCCAAACTTGATCCTGCTGCAGATGGTCCAAGACTACTCTGAGAAATACTGGCCTGCATTGTGGACCTTGCCAGTGTTCTTCACTTAACAGGAAGAAAAGAGGTTGGTTAGACATAGAATAGTCTCTGACTGTGCCTTCAAACATCCTGGCTAAACCTTAGTCTCTCAGGAAGGAATCTTCTGAGTCCAGATGCTAGCTCAGAAGGAACTTCTAGAAAACCTCTGTCTGTACATCTTTTCTGAAGAAATATACAGGACAGCACCCAAAGATTCACCCCTCCTTGGAATCCATTTTATGACAGGCTGATTTTGGAAGTAGCAAGGATAGGCATGGAATTTTATTAGAAGGTCTCTTGTTTTTACATGGAACTATGCTTCCCTAACCTGGCTGATCTTTATTATCAGTTTTTAAACTTTAAGAAAGATCCAAGGAAATTTGCGTTTTAAAAACTGTTCAGGATGTTTTTCTTGTACACAAAATTTTGAACCAGTGGAATAAATAATAATCTTGAAGTTCAGCCTTAATAGAAAATTCCCCACCATATCTGCCCTTTTTATTTTCATGTCTAAGTTGCTTTGTTCATTCATCCAACAATATTTACTGAATGCCATACGTATGTGTCAGACGTATTTCTAGCTCGGTCTAGAAATTGTGGTGCGATCCTAACCAACTGCTTTCTTTCCATTAGCATCTGCCTGGGTAGGTCATCAGATCTTACTGATGCTCAGTCCCCTCTCTACCTTTTCTGCCTTTACAGTTGTGCCATCTCTTGCTTAAAAGGGTTGTAGTAGCTTCTGAAGTGGTCTCCACTTTTTGCCCCTTCTTCTCCAGTTCATCTTCCCTACTCCCAAGTCATCATTATCGTTTTCCTGACCATAATCCCTGCTGGTGCCCATTGCCCATGAGATACGCTTGAGGCATGGGCCCAAGGCCTTGCATCATCTTTCACTTTCGCCTCGGATTCAGCATACCCTTCCCATGTGCTCTTCTCTCTGCCTAGGACTGCCTATTGGCACCTCCTTTTCTTGGCCTAATAGATTTCTCACATACATTTACACTGCTAGAACAAATATTTGCTGCTGCCAGAAGCCTTCCTTGATTCTCCATGCAGGTTTTTTTCCTCCTTTCTCTAGTCTTTCTAGAAGTAACCAAATTAGCATTACCACAGGTGTATAAGTTAAGACAGTATTTATGTTTCTTTCTCTTGTTAAACCCAGGGACCTGTGAGAGAAGCATGGAAGAATTTATTCATCTTTATGTTATAAGGACTCACTGTGGTACCTGGCATGAAGCAGGTGCTCAGTTGTGCTTGACTATAAGAAAATCCTGTCAGACATACGCCAGTATAATGGGCATTTTGATAGGTGGATTACAACTATTCTGTTGTGTATCTTGAAGGAAGTACATAGTCTTCTTATGTGATGATTTCTGAATTAAATATGCAAAGGTATTACATTGAAGGACCTTCCCTGTGACAAAGAGGCTGTCTGGAGAACTTGGTATATTCAAGGAGTTTGCCCAGAGTTTCAGTTTTGGTTTCCAGATTCCGTAGATAGGGGAACTAAATGGTCCTAGAAGTTAACAACAGCAGCTTCCCTGTACTGTGGGGCAGAAAGAGACTATGTTCTCAAGCAGATGTTTGAGGCAGCACATTTTGGATTTTTGGCTTCAGGGAGACAAAAAGGGGCCTAATGAACCATCTACTTTGTGAAGCTCCTAGGGTTGGGGACTCTCTCCCTGACTGAGGACAAGGGCTGTTTTTTGTGCTATTACTTCCTGTTTCTTTCTTTATAAAGCAAATACTGAAAGACAGCTAGGCTCTGGCCAGGTAGTTCAGTTGGTTAGAGAGTCATCCTGATACACCAGGGTTGTGGGTTTGATCCCTGGTCTGGGTACATAAAAGAATCAACCAGTGGATGCATAAATAAGTAGAACAACAAAAAATTAAAAGGCAGCTAAAATAAAGTAAAAGCTTATGTAAGTTAGCATCTGCTGTGATGGGAAAAGAAAAAACTGAGAGGTACACAGGAAGTCATTTAATGGAATTTAAGTGGCTAAGAGGGGCTTCTCTAGGAAGGCTGGTTTCTTTGTCAGGGTTAGTTAGCAACAGTTGTCTGGGGCCCTGCTTGCTGCTCATTCAAAGACTGCACCTGTTTTGACTAGTTCTCTATACTAGCTAAGTTGTAACCTCCTTTAGGTCATTGTGATCCCCATAGAGTCTCCTGGGCACATGGTAAATGTTTTAGCAAAGGTCTTGATGGAGTTCAGCCCCCACAGAATGTGGCCAAGTCCCTTGGGGGACGTTGACCCGCCTGTCCTCCAGGGGATGCTTGCAGCAGGTGTTGTTGTGTGTGTCATTACTGCCTTTCATCATCCACTCTTAAGGAAGTCAAGTTCTCAGCCAGGCTGAGTGGTATCCTCTTTAGGGGACTTTGGGATCCTTAGAGAATAATACAACTTGGGTTCAACCTTCAAATCTCTTGTCTTCAGGGACACCAGCTGATCTTGAGAGTCCAAAAACTTAAGCCAGGGGGGAAGTAGCAGGGCAATTGGAATCCTGAGTAACAGTGGAGCTGCATTCTAGTGAACAGTAGTGGAAAGCAAACGTAAAGCAGTCTAAATGTAATGTGAAATGAATAATGTCTGCCTTGCATAACATAAATTCCCCTTTTGAAGATCAAATGAGGTATGTTTGAGAAAGTTCTTAAAAAAGAGTAAGTGCCTCTGATTCGTGTGACTCAGTGGGTTAGGTGTCCCACGAACTGAGGGATTGCTGGTTCCATTCCAGGCAGGGCACACGCCTGGGGTGCAGGCCAAATTCCTAATTGAGGACATGCAAGAGGCAACACATAGATGTTTCTCTTGCATATTAATGTTTCTCTTCCTCTCTTTTCCCTCCCTTCTGCTCTCCCTAAAAAAATAGATCTTCAAACAGTAAGTGCTACTCAAATGAAGAATGTATGCTTGGGTGCCTAGGGGAGTTAGGTCCAGGAGCATAGGTGTAAGCTGGAATGTGAAACAACAGTGTTCTGTTGTTTGTTTCCCAAACTATTTAGAACTTTCTGTTTCCTGATAGCACATTTCCTCATATCTGTAAGCAGAAGGGTAGATGGAATGTTGAAGGCAAGTTCTTGGCTATAAACCATCCACAAGTCTTGATCACATGTTATCTCCCAGAAAGTTTACTTCCTAACATTGAACTGCAGATCTAGCAGAAGGGTTAGTAGTCAATGCTAACTCTCAAAAGTGGTATGTGGCCCCGGCTGGTGTGGCTCAGTGGATTGAGTACTGGCCTGAAAACCAAAGGGTCGCCGGTTCAATTCCCAGTCAAGGCACATGCCTGGGTTGTGGGGAAGGTCCCCAGTTGGGGGCGTACAAGAGGCAATCACACATTGATGTTTCTGCCCTTCTCTTTCTCCCTCCCCTCCCCTCTGTCTGAAAATAAATAAATAAAATCTTTATTTAAAATGTGGTATTTGGAGGACAAGTATGGCTTCTTTGGGCTCTTTAATTATAATGTGCATGTGGCCAGATAGTATTGCATAAAAATAATACTCCAATTCCTAAAGAAATCTGGTCTTCTTTTTGGTGAATTATGCTTGTGAGCCTGAAGATAGGGAGGGATGGTGCTCTGTGAACATCCTTCAATTCCACAGTGTTCATCCTGTGGGCATCTTTATGTCGGTCTGCTTTCTGATTATGTAATGTCTTTGCTTTTTCTCTGCATTTTCATCAGTCTCTTTCTGCATCCTTCTCCATTGGTCTCTGTCACTCTCTGTTCTTGATTTCATGTTCTCATATCTTCTTTTTCTCATTATTCATTATGAAATATGAATAGTTTACAATCTATATTACTTTGCTATTTTTTAATGTTAGTTTTATTGTAAAAACTAGTATCTTCCTGGGTTACCTAATCAACTTTCTTTTCTGCCCCTGCACATAGTCCCACTTCTCCAGACTGTGACCAGGACAGGCTAGCGTCAGAGACTTTGTCCTCACAGGGCTTTATTACAGCTAGTGTTGGGCTGGGCATGCAGGACTAAAGTTTTATGGTGCTAGCTTCTGCTTAAAGAGCAAGCTGTTTAAGGTATCATTCGTGCAATAACCAATTGTTTTTCCCCAGACATAACCATGAGGAAGTCCCCCTACGCCAGCCTGGTGGGGTTCCCCTCTTACCAGAGTTGTGCCTCATTCCCAGGGTGTAGTGAATGTTAAGACATCAGGCCTCCCTTTACTTTTGTTTTCCCAGCCTTCATAACATAAACAGAATTGTTTTATATGTGCTAAGAGAAAATCAGTCATTAGACTATATTTTTCTACATTTAGCATCTGGTTATTTACACAATAGACTTGCTTGTATAACAGTACATCCTTCAGTAATGGTAATTAGAATCATCTTAAATAAATGTAATTGCACTTAATTATGGATTCATTGTTCTAGTTGATGTAAGCTTATTATACATTTAGTTTATAAGACTTGTTTATGGCTGAATGAAGAGACATAAAAGTTATTTTCAATTTATTTTAAGAAAAGGCCTAGTTAATTAGTTATGAATTTTTCAAAGACTATGTAACAAAACTCATTTTAAAATTGCCACTACCGTCAAGCAATAATAAAAAGATTGTGTACTTGGGTGCTATTTGGTTAATGTATGTACCAGGAAAGACCAAAAGCATAATGTGAACATATATAAGGTCTGTCTGGAAAAAGTCTAGCCTTTGTTAATATAACAAGAACAGTTTGTGCGACATTGATAAAACCTGGCAGCCAATGAGAGTGGACTGGAATGTTAATATGTGAATAATGATGACTTTACTGTACTAGTCAGTGGAGCCAGTAGATGCTGCTGACTGAGCATGTGTACTGGTGTGGCCTTTGCATGCAGAATGACTGAGTGGAGGAATGAATCTGCACAAATTTTCTGTTAACCTTGAACATTCCTCCAAGGAAACTATTTGGGTGATTCAGAAGGCCACATCTGTGGGCATCTGGTGATTGGCATTTTCGTCATGATGATGCACCTGCTCATGCATCACATCTTATGCAGGTTTTTTGTGAAATATCAAATTTTTTGTGAAATACCATGCCCAGGTGACTCAGCCCTGCCTACAGCCCAGATTTGGTGCCCTGCAACTTTTGGCTTTTCCCAAAACTGAAGTCACCTTTGAAAGGGAAATAGGTGATTTCAGACCACTGATGAGATTTAGGAAAATGCTATGAAGCAGCTGGTGGTGATTGGGAAAATTGTGTGAGGTGCCAAGGTGCTGAGACGACATTGTCCTGTGTACAGTGTTTCTTGTATCTTGTATCTTCAGTAAGTGTTTCTGTTTTTCCTAGTACATGGCTGGATACCTTTTGGACAGGCCTCGAATTACTTACAGAAATGAAATTCTGATGGAATGTTTTGGGTTGCTAAAAATCCTTCTGGTAAAAGGGTGAAAAAATGAACTATAGAAGACAAAATGTTATTTCACTTGTTTTTTGAAACATTCTTAACATATAAAATTTGTTCACCGTGACCCCTCCAATAAGGCGTAAACAAGATATTTATTCTCTTTTCCTCTAAATTAGTTATGTACTTTTATGGAACAAAATGTAATGATGTATATATGTGGCAAATCACCTGAAAAGATAGTCAGCATCAGTAGCCAGTAGAGAAATGCAAATTAAAATCAATATCATTGCACCCCTGTCATCATGATTAAAATGAAAAACAGTAACAATGCCAAATGTTAGCCAAGGATGTGGATAAACTTCATCTCTCAGACATTGGTGGTGGAAATATAAAATAGTGCAGCAACTCTGATGGAAGTGTCTTTAAAAACTAAGTATGTAATTCCCATTCACCCCAGCAGCCATTCCTGGGTGTTTTTACCCCAGTCAGTTGAAAACTTATTTTAATGCAAAAATCTATATAGGAATGGTTCTTTGTAATAGCCGAACACTTAAAATAGCTTAGCTGTTCTTCAACATGTGAATGGTTAAACAAAATATGGTACATGTATACCATGGAACATGACTTCACAATAAAAAGGAACAAAATGTTCATACATGCAGCAACCTGAATGAGTCTCCATAGTGGAAAAAGGTAATCTCCAAAGGTTATATACTATATTATTCCATTTATATAACTGTCTTAGAAATGACAAAAATCACAGAAATGAAGAACAGTTTAGTGGTTGGCAGAGATTAAGGAGAGAGTGAGAATGAGAGCGGTAGGGAAGTAGGTGTGTGTGGCTATAAAAGGCAATAGGATGGGTCTTTGTGATGTTGGAAATATTCTGAATCTCAACTGAATCAATGTTGATATCCCAGTTGTGATACTGCACTAGAATCGTGTGAGAATGTTAGTATTGGAGGAAACTGGTAAAGGGTACATGTGATCACTTTGCATTATTTATTATAGTTCCATGTGTCTGAATCTACAATTATCTCAAAATAAAAATATTAAATATAATTGGTTGTCATATGAATATTCTGATGAAACACTATTTCTTCCCCATGTTTCTTATTTTTTTAGTCTCATTTATTGATAGTTCATTTGATCATTCTTTTATTCATTCAAGAAATAATTCTAAAACCATTATCATCACCAACTTGTCATTGTTTTAGAATTACCACATAGAGGACACTGCCTTGTTTGGTTATTTAGTAGTAAATTCTGCAGCTAGTTCCCAAATGTACCTTCTGTAGGTGTATTTGGGGCCTTGGTAACATTAGCTTTAAAATATTCAAAAAAATCTCCAGGGTAAAAGTACTGTAGCTGTGTTTCATGGTGTAAAATGAATGGGCCGTGATTACACATTCATCTGTATACAAGAGCAGAAAAAAATCCAGACACTGTCAGCAGGCACTTGCTCAGCTTTAAACAGTGGGCCCCTACCTTTTCCCAAGGGATGGCATTTTTTCTCACAATTCGGCTTTGGAGTTTTCCGACAGCATAGAATGATCTGGGAACTTTTCTGAGCATGTAGTAACTTGGAGTTCTGGGCACTTGGAAAGCTGGGATGAGAGAGAGAGAGATGTGTTTATGATGAATAACCTGGAGAATCATCTCTCAGTTCCCTGGTTCAGTGAAAGTCAGCCTCTGGATTAGCCAGAGCTGCACAAGGCTCTCTTGTTTGATCTGCAACTTTCCCATCCCCAAGAGAATGATTTTTGCTGAATTGTACTTTGACACAGCGTCCAATGAAAGAAATGTGATATTCAGTAACTGGAAATGAAATTTGACAACCTTAGAACTAGAGGGGGCTTTTTTCCCTTAATGAGTGGAATAGTTATGGGGGTTCCAGGGGTACTTGCCATCACAGTACATCATATTGTGGATGCCACATCCTGTGATTAAATTAAAGCCAGCTCTAACTGCGGTCACAGCAGCTCTGGAGCACAGAGACAGAAAAACATTTCCTTTTGGCCCTGGTGGACCTAGTCAGGTGCACTCACCTCTTTCTTTGGCCCTTTCTAGAGGATTCCTTACAGCCTGGTGATCCTGATTTGAATAGTGAATTGCAGTTGAAGAACAAGGTTAAAACCCTGTTTTTAGCTTTGAGTTTTATGGGACATGAATGTATGTTCTAGTGAGTTGTGCTGTAGCACTGAAGGGGGTTTTCCCTAGAAGTAATATTACAAGTTAGGTTAGACCCAGTCTAGCTCATTAGAGTTTATTTAATCTACCATCTGTGTGATCCACAGTATTCTATTAATAGTCCCATAGAAAACAACTCTCACTTATTCATCTTTCAGCAGATTTCTCCTGGAGATGATCTTTGGTCATTTTTTTCTGTTTGTCTGCTATGGCCAGAGTAGATGCAATAGCCATGAGAACCCAAGAGTCTTGGGCAGAAGGGCAGTGGTGGTGATCTGAGTTCTTTGGTGGTTTTGTGCAGGTTCTTTACTTTGCAGAAAAATCTCTAATGCCATCTGGCACTATGTTTGATAATGGGAAAGGAAAGGGAACTTAAGCATGCTTTAGATACAATGGAGGACAGTTTAGAATTGTTCATGTGTAGAAACAGTGGTAGCATGATACTAATGGGTTCAAAATCATCAGAGTTACTAATGGTACATAATCTAGTGTACACATTAGTAATATAATTTTAGTCACTTTAGTTTTTTCTTTGTTATTATCATTAGATCTATAAATTCAGTGTTAACATTGCATCTATTTTTTTCCCTTCTCTTTTGTAGTCTCAAACCATGAATTATGTGGGACAGCTGGCCGGGCAGGTGATTGTCACTGTGAAGGAACTCTACAAGGGTATTAACCAAGCTACTTTGTCTGGGTGCATTGATGTCATTGTGGTGCGGCAGCAGGATGGCACCTATCAGTGTTCGCCTTTTCACGTTCGGTTCGGGAAGCTGGGAGTCCTGAGATCCAAAGAGAAAGTGG
Source organism: Carollia perspicillata (assembly GCA_004027735.1). Taxonomy (NCBI): domain Eukaryota; kingdom Metazoa; phylum Chordata; class Mammalia; order Chiroptera; family Phyllostomidae; genus Carollia; species Carollia perspicillata. Next base: position 17,925 of record PVKM010002117.1, on the reverse strand, counting down.
TGAGTGCAGGGCACAGCACGTTTTCCAGGAGGGTGAAGGTTAGATGGCACCGATAATGAATTGTTACTGTGAGCTCTCTTGAGCCTTTTATTTTAATCTGCATGATGTTAAAGACAGTGGTATGAGAAGTCAACCTTAATTGCCTTTTGAAGTTGCTTCTAAATTCAGAAAGCCCTACTACAGAAAATCTCTCCAAGGGAATTTCCCTATATTGTTTAGACTGAACATTATTTTGATATTGTTGCAGTTCAGAAGAGCAAAACAGAGAAACCAGGATTATAAATGAGGATGATTAGATGTATTTAGAAAAAGTTTCTGTACTTTAGCATTTAAAAATATTTAGGGTAATGTCTTCATAACAGTTCTGAATGGAATGGACTGACATGACCAAGAACATGTTACATTTGTTTAAACAATTAATGTCAAATTAATTTGTTTTGACAAAGCTGTAAATCTTATTTGTAATCTAAATTTGGTTATATTAGGACTTCTCTCCAAATCCAACTGAAATGCAAAACCCCAGGCCATAGGCTGGTTGACTTTTATTTATCTTAGGGAAGATCCTTTTTAAAAGAAAGCATTTGTGTTGGCTTTTCTTTTCTTATATTCTCTTTCCTTTAGGTAATGGAGTAACTGGAAGGTTTGTTAGTTCTTCTGATGTCATTCTAGTCAGAAATTGAGCTAGTAATAAAATTTCGCAGGCACAGAGTATTTACCAAGAGTAGAATTCTTGCCCACAGTATCTACCTAAACAATATAGGGAGACTTTTTGCCAGGATTTAAAGCCCAACAAAGAATCCACACCATTTCCTTAAACAAAAGTATGTGTTAGAGGACCACTGGCATAAGTCGAAAATATCTATTTTCAGATTTGGCCTATTTCACATAGCTGATTTTATTCTTTAAAATAGAAACTTCTCTCTATTTTAATAGAATGTAGGTTATTTTGAAAGTGAAAGATAAGGTTTATGGGTTTCACAAAGTAGATATTCTCTCCATTTAAAAAAAAACTATTTCATTTTTCTAGGTATTAACAAAATCAGTGTTCCACTGGAGAGCCACATTTCAGGGAGGCAGGGTTTGTATGGGCTGGCCTCTGTTCATAGTCACCTTTTGGAAACCAAAAGCAGTTGCAATTTACTTGGTGACTTTGAAACTTTCCATTGCAAAACAGTGTTAAGCCACAGTTAACTTCTGGAATTTATCTCTTTCCAGTACCACTAAGTTGCAGTACTTCTCAATTATATCTGCATTGGGAGAATCAGCAGCAAACTGTTAATCCACCGAAACTTGCCATTAGTTGTGCAAGGATCTATTTTAAAATGGCTTATAATGCATAACTTGCTTATTTTTGCTGTGATCTGGGATTTTGATCAGCTTGAATACGTTTTCTAACCTTTCAAAATATAACTAATGTACATAAGCATTTGTGCATCTGGAAATAGTGACTGGGCAGATAAGATACCTCTTCTCTATGCTGTATGCCTCTAATTAAGAAAGTAGTATAGACTTCTGGCCAAGATGGAGGCATAGGTAGATAGATACACTGTGCCTCCTTACACAACCAAAAGAAGGACAACAACAAATTTAAAAAACAAAAAATAACCAGAACTGCCAGAAAATCGAACTGTATGGAAATCTGACAACCAAGGAGGTAAAGAAAAAATGTTTATCCAGATGGGTAGGAGGGGAGAAGAAAGGGAGGAGATGGGCAGCCAGGGTAGAGATGACTTGAGGCAAGGCATTGGCTAAAGGACCAGGGCAAGAGAGGTGGTGGCTGGTGGAGAGGGTGGTCGCACATTTGCATGTGAATAAACCAGGAGGAACAACTGAGGAGCGAGACAGACACTGCAACCTAGGTTCCCAGCACAGGGAAATAAAGCCTCAAAACATCTGTCTGAAAAAAACCTGTGGGAGTTGAAGTGGCAGGAGAAACTCCCAGCCTGACAGGAGAGTTCATTGTAGAGACCCCAAGGGTCCTAGAATGTATACAAACCCCCCCACCTGGGAGTCAGCACAAAAAGGGCCCAATTTGCTTGTGGGTAGTGGAGGAAGTGACTGAAAGCCGACTAAGAGCTGAGCAAGGGGCATTGTTTCCTCTCTGACACCTCCCCCACATATACCACCACAGTGAAGCAAAGTGAGTTGCCCCACCCTGGTGAACACCTGAGACTCTGCCCCTTATTACGTGATAGGCACCGAGACAGAAAGATATGGCCCAAATGAAAGAACAGATCAAAGTTCCAGAGAAAGTACAGCCAAGTGGTGAAGAGACAGCCAGCCTATCAGATGCAGATTTCAAAACACTGTTAATCAGGACGCTCACAGAAATGTTTGAGTATGGTTGCAAAATAGAGGGAAAAGTGAAGGCCATGAATAGCAAAATAAAGGAAAATGTACAGGCAACCAACAGTGAAGGGAAGGAAACTGGCATTCAAATCAACGGAGCAGAAAGAAGAAATAAACATTCATCTGTAATAGAATGAAGAAACAAGAATTCAAAAAAATGAGGAGAGGCTTAGGAACCTCCAGGACAACTTTAAATGTTCCAACATCTGAGTCATATGGTTGCCAGAAAGAGAAGAAGAGCAAGACATGGAAAACTTATTTGGAAACATAATGAAGGAGAACTTCCTTAATCAGGTAAAGGAAATAAGACTTCAAGGAAGTCCAGGAAGCTCAAAGAGTCCCAAAGAAGTACACAACAAGGCACATCATGATTATATTAACCAAGATTAAAGATAAGGAGACAATCTTAAAAGGAGCAAGAGAAAAGGAGATAGTTACCTACAAAGAAGTTCCCATCAGACTGTCAGCTGATTTTTCAAAGGAAATCTTACAGGCAAGAAGGGGCTGCGAAGAAGTATTCAAAGTCATGAAAGGCAAGGACCTATATCCAAGATTGCTCTATTCAGCAAAGCTATCATTTAATTTAGAATGGTAAAGTGCTTATACAGCTTATACATAAAGTGCTTCCCAGATAAGGTCAAGTTCAAGGAGTTCATCATCACCAAACCCTTATTATATGAAATGTTAAAGGGACTTATTAAGAAAAAGATGATAAAAAATATGAACATTAAAATGACAACTCACAACTATCCGTAACTGAACCTACAAAAATGAACTAAACAACTAGAACAGGAACAGTATCACAGAAATGGAGATCCCATGGAAGGTTATCAGTGGAGAGGGAAAGGGGGAAGAATGGGGGGAAAGGTGAAAGGGAATAAGAAGCATAATTGGTAGGTACAAAATAGACTGGCGGAGGTTAAGAGTAGGATGGGAAATGGAGAAGCTAAAGAACTTATTATGTATATGACCCATGGATATGAACTATGGTGGGGGAATGATGGTGGGAAGTGGGGTTACAGGGTAGAGGGGAATAAAGGGGAGAGAAAAATGGGACAACTGTAATAGCATAATCAATAAAATACATTTTTTAAAAAAGAAAGGAGTACAAAGTTACACAAATAGTTGTTTTAAGTACATTGTCAAACCCTTAAATTTTAATAGAAGACTATCCATGAGACATGGCAAGAGAAAATTTCTTCTTTTTCACTCCTGTCCTTGGTACCCCAGAAACTCAAAAGACATGTTTACAAGGAAATTGGGCCATTTGACAAAAACAGAGCTTTCCTATGACGTAAAACCATGGTTTCCTTGTGATTACCTGGCAGCTTGGATTAACCGTTTGTCTTATTTTGGGTCAGTTTTGATTAGGAAAAACAATGGATTTAAACTAAAACCCACTTTTCAGATATAATACTGCCTATGAAGTGAACATGAGATCACAACCACCTTAAAACCTATGGTTAGAGAGGTGCAGTATAATAATTTTCCCACTGCCATTGGTATGTTCTTGTTTGATAGAACATCAATACTCCCAGTATGTTTTATAACTCTGAGATTTAATTTCAGAAGGTAAAACTACACTTGATATTTTTAAATATTAGTTTTGTTGCTTTAACACTAAACGGATTATTTGATTACTTATCAAAGTTAAATAACCCAGTGTATTAGAAAACAGAAATTATGAATAACAGAAATCCACCTCATACTAGCTTAAGAAAAAAGGGAATTTACTGGCTTGCATAACAAGTCCAGTAGCATTTGAATTAATCAGGGCTTTATTTAGAAGTCTTCCTGTCAAGATGGAGGCATGGGTAAATGTGGCTCAGCTCCTCACACAACCACAAAAAAATTACAGCTAAAGTACAGAACAACTATCATTCAGAAATGTCAGAAAATCAAGTCTGACAACTAAGGAATTAAAGAAACCACATTCATCCAGATGGGTAGGAGGGGCAGAGACACAGAACCAGCTGATCCCAAGCCCACATGTGGAAGATATAAAACAGGGATATATTAGGAGCAAGGGATAACAGACCACCCAGCCTTGGGTCCAAGTGCCAGGAAGATAAGACCCTGTAACTTCTGGCTGTAAAAACCAGGGCAGTTTGGGTTGGCAAACTGTGGGATTCTCAGACATCTCCTGTGGATGGCCCACAGCACAGACTTACTTAGACTCACCCCTTTGTGCTCCAGCACCAGGGCAGCACGTTGAGGGACACCAGTAGCATATGGGGAGTAACTGAAGTGTCTGACTTAAGGGTAAGAGCTGAGAGACAGCTTCCTCACAGATAGAACTGGAGACAGAGGCCATTATTTCTTTTCTGAGTCTCCCCCCACCCCGCCCCCAGCCACAGTACTGTGGCTCTGCCCCATCCAAATTACAGACCCACTCAGCATGTTAACAGTGGCTTTTCCACGTCAATGGCCAGATTAGCTACAGACTCCTCACCTTCCTAAGTCTGCTCTAACAAGCAACCGCTGAGCCCAGCCCTTCTACCTGTTACTGCATGGCACCAGGCCTAGCACTAGCAGCAGCCATTTGCAGATAGAACATAGGTGGTGGCTGATGCTGGCTTGCACCAACCAAAAACCCAGAGCCTGTGCATGCAACATACAACAGACCAAGTTGGAACAGTACCACCCAACCACCTCCATAAGCCAAGGAGGGAGGTGGTTGCTGGCTAGTGGTCACAGCTGGTCCTGTGAGTAAATCCCTCCCATTGACCTGCTTACAGCAATCAAGACTCAGCTACAAGAGGAGGGAATGCTCAGCCTACAAAGAGGGCGCAACTCATATCCCCAGCTAAGAGGGTAGAGGAGGCTGTGCCACTGGACCCTATAGAACAACTACTATATTAAGCCACACTACCAAGATATGGAGTCAAAGCAGTGCTATGTAACACATAGAAACAAACACAAGAAGGCTGCCAAAATGAGGAGACAAAGAAATATGGCCCAAATGAAAGAAGAGAACAAAAATCTAGGAAAAGGACTAAACAAAATGGAGGTAAGCAATCTATCAAATGCAGAGTTGAAAACACTGGTTCTAAAGATGCTCAAAGAACTGCATAATTCAACAGCATAAAAATGATCCAATCAGAAATGAAGGGGATACTGTTTGAAATAAAAAACAGTTTACAGGGAAACAACTGTAGAGTGGATTAAGCCTAGAATCACATGAGTGATTTGGAACATAAGGAAGAAAAAGACATCCATAATCAGTACAGCAAAAAGAAAAGAGAATCTGAAAAATCAAGGATAGTATAAGGAGACAACTGCAAGCATTTCAACGTTCACATCATAGGGATGCCAGAGGGAGAAGAGAAAGAGCAAGAAATTGAAACCTATTTGAGAAAATAATAAAAGAAAACTTCCCTAATTTGATGAAGGAAATAGACATACAAGCCTAGGAAGCACAGAGTCCCAAACACAACGGATGTAAGGAGGGCTATACCAAGACACATCATAATTAAAATGTCAAAGGCTAAAGATAAAGAGAGAGAGTCTTAAAAGCAGCAAGAGAAAACCAGGTAATTACCTACAAATAATTTCCCTTAAGACTTTCAGCTGATTTCTCCAAAGAAACTTTGTAGGCTAGAGGGATTGTCAAGAAATATTCATGCCCTGGCTTGTGTGGCTCAGTGGATTGAGTGCTGGCCTGCGAACCAGAAGTTTACCATTTTGATTTTCAGTCAGGACACATGCCTGGGTTGCGGACTAGGCCCCCAGTTGGGGCTGTGCAAGAGGCAACTGATTGATGTATCTCTCACACGTCGATGTTTCTCTCCCTCTCTTCCTCCCTGCCTTCTCTCTCTAAAAATAAATACTGTATTTTCGGACTATAAGATGCACTTTTTTTTTTGGGGGGGGGGTTAGTTTTGTTTTGTTTTCCCCTCCCCCAAATTTGGGAGGAATAATGGTGGTTAATGCTGCTGCTGAGTTCTGTTCACATTTATATTGGTGAAATATTATATTATTTATGTTATTAAATATTTTACTACATTTTTTTGCTTCAAAATTTTTTTCTTATTTTCCTCCTCTAAAACCTAGGTGCATCTTATGGTCTGAAAAATACGGTAAATAAAATCTTAAAAAAAAAAGTATTCAAAGATGAAAAGCAAAGACTTACAACCTCTAGACTACTCTGTTCAGCAAAGCTATCATTTAGAATGGAAGGGCAGATAAAGTGCATCCCAGACAAGGTAAAGCTAAAGGTATTCATCATCACCAAACCATTATTATATGAAATGTTAAAGGTACTTATTTAAGAAAAAGAAGAAGATCAAAACTATGAACATTAAAAAGACATAATAATTACCAACAATTGAGTATAAAAAACAAAGTAAGCAAGCAGAATCATAGATGTGCAGAACATTGGGAGGGTGACCAGTTGGGAGTGAGGTCTGGGGGAATAAGAGAAAATGGTGCAGGGATTAAGAAGTACAAATTGGTAGTTCCAGAATAGTCAGGGGGATGTTAAGAGCAAGTCCAGGAAATGGACATGCAAAGAACACATGTATGCCCCATGGACATGAACAAAGGAGGGGATCTCTGGAGGGAGTGACGTGTGCTTGGTAGACGGGAGGCAAGGGATAAAAATTGGGACAACTGTAATAGCATAATCAATAAGGTTTTTAAAAAAGTATTATCAGAACTCTCCCTCAACTTCCCTTTGTATATCTTCTAACACAAGGTGGCCCCAGTACCTCCATGCTTAGTTCCCATTAACTCAGCAACCCCAGTGGAAAGAGAGCTTCCCCTTCCTACACAAGTGTCAGTGTTTCTTCTCCCCAACAGGTGGGTCACATATATATATCTTGGGGACCAGTCACTATAGCTTGAGATGAAATATATTGATTAGCCTGGCTTGGATAATAGCCCCACCTCCACTCTCTGAAGCCACACCTGAAATGTATGGTATGAAATAGAGGAAGAATAGATCCCCACAGGCAATTAGAGATTTTCTTAACAAAAACAAGTGTTTGCTACAGCCAGTACTTCTCAATAGTAAATCAGGTCGCTTTCAACCTGTCAGTCATATATGTTGAGTGAGATTAAGCCAGTGTAGGGATTTGAATATATGGAAATGAGTGCTGTTTTAGCAACCAGTTTACTAGAAGTACTACATCAAGATGAGTGTCTATTTTAAAATAATCACCTTGGGAAAGCACTTACTCATCTTGTGCCATCTGTCAGAATATCTTTAATATTTTTTCTTTGTTTCCTAAAGAGCTTATAGCATACTCTTCTAAGTGCCCTCAGTGTTGGCACACTGTGATATTAGATTTAATTTTTGGAAAGAACCAAACTCCATTGCAAGTCAAATCAAGAGTCATATGCAGAAATGTTATACTCGATCTCTAAAAGTAAGGGTTATAAAGGAGTAGATTAATTTTTCTAAGGTGGTATAAAAACAGTTCATTTTGTATCTTGAGGAAGCAATGTTTTATTTTCTCAGATACATTGGGTAAATGGATAACCTCAAAAAATGAAAATTTTGAAGGATGGCATTAATTTGAATCTGTTATATTTTTTACTAAAAATATTTCATTAATTTAACTTAAAGAATTTATACAACAAATCAACAAATGATTATTTTATATGTTCAACTTGTACTTGAATAAATTTAATTAATTATTTCATTTAAGTAATCTTGAGAAACCTAAATTTGCCACTATAGAACAAATTTAGTTTTTCCCCACCCTTTTGCTTATAGTCTAAAAAAATTACATACTTCTTTGTTTTTTTTTGTTTGTTTGTTTTTATATAACTTTTTAAGTTAGAAAACTGTCTTCCTGTGGTTGTGGAAGAAGCTGCTATATTACAGCTGCTTTAGAAATCTTAAATGACTCTAGATGCTTATATGACTTCAGCCAGTTTATTATGAAAACATTTTAAAAAATGTATCTGCATCCTGGCTGGGTGGCTTAGTTGGTTGGAGCTTCATCACATATACTAAAAGGTTACAGGTTCAGTTCCCGGTCAGGGCACATAAACCCCAAGTTGCAGGTTTGATTTGGGACGCGTATAGAAGGCAGCTGGTTGATGTTTCTCTTTCTCCTTCTTTTCCCTCTCCCTCTGAAATACATCCTCCTGTGAGATTCAAATAACACTGGAGTTTACAAGATTATTCATACAAGTTTCAAAAGTTGGTATTCATTTATTATTGTATATAGTACTTAAAAGAATTTATGCGCAGCCTAGACATAAACACCTACATTTTTTTAAGTGATACAATAGCAGTTAGCATTGTATATAAACAGTCTTCACTTTGCATTGTAGTACAGACCTGTAAAAATGGCTGGGTAAGCTGAAGCTGTGCAAAACAAACTTTTTTATAATCAGTGAAAAAAAATTAGGATTCTTCCATGTCCTTTACAAATGTTTGTCACAACTTTAAAATTGTTTACTGTCAGTTATAAATGTATAGGGAAATGAAAAATAGTAAAATAGTATTTAGTACACTGTAAATTAAAGCATTAGAAACATTGAGAACTGAAGTGTTATTTTTTGTAAAAACAGCTAGTTTTAACAGTGTTCGCCTTAATGTTAAACTTGTGATGTGGAACAAGTGTCTTTTCTCTTTCTTGGCAAATTGTCATACTTTGTAAGTTTTAGATCAGCTTCCAACTTTTTATCCTTTGAATTTTCAATGTCATCAAGTATCAGAGTTCCTTTGACATGGAATTTTTTGCCTATGCCACTTTCCTCAAGACTGTCGTCATTCTTTTCATCAGAACCACTTTTCTTCTTTGTATGGGTAAGCTCACTGTCACCAAGTTCCTCCAGCTGCACACCTTAAGTCTCTCAAATGGCAGCAGGGTCACTGTTCCCACCACCATCAGCTGTTTCTTCCGTATCTGTTTACATTCCATTCGAAGTTTACTTCCAATGCTATTACTTTTTGTTTCTGTACTGCACTTTGATCTCGGGCAATTTCCTCTTTAAATTATTTTTTTTATAAAATGTTACATGGGTTTATCACTGGGAGACAAGGAGGCAACACAGTGTGCTTTGCTGTCTGATCTGAGTAATAGTAGTGCTGGGACCAGTCACTTACGGACTTGGAAAAAGTGACAAGATGGGTTATTGATCATGATGGGCATCTGTTATTTGTATAGTGATTGGTGGATAGAAGAGCTGACAGTGAAGTTTGTACTTTATGCAGTCACATTTAACATACTATGGTAACTGAAGTTTGCATTTACCTGAACCATGCAAGGTGAGACCTACCTTTGCTTTAACTCTGAAAGTGCTCAGATATTTGACAGTGACGATTCCTCTCTTCTATGACATTTGGGAATTAAATAATTATAAATGTTTATATGTTATAAAATAGATGATAAAACATTTTCTTTCAATCCCTGATTACCATCCCCTCCTCACGCTGCCCCCCAAGACTTGTTTAGTTTTTATAGGCGTGGAATGAGGGGCAGGTAGCAGTGTTTCTCTGGGGTTGTCACTCTAGGAATCTCAATACTGTTTGGCTTGAGAACCCAGAATTTAGGCTTAGTTTACCTTAAATGAAAGACTCTTAATGCTAAATCTCACTTTGTTTCTCCACTTAGATTGATATAGAAATCAATGGCGATGCAGTGGATCTTCATATGAAATTGGGTGACAATGGAGAAGCTTTCTTTGTGGAGGAGACTGAAGAGGAATATGTACGTCCTAGTGGGTCATATCCCCTTTACGCACTGTATTGAGGTCTCTGGTGCATATCCCAAAACAGAAATGCTCCATTTTCATGGTTAATTCTACAGATGATTGTTGCTAGTTAAGCAAGGTTTAGTTTTAGATTGAAGAACTGAGCTGTCAGAAGGAAGCTGGAGGAGTGAGAAGGACCTTTTTTCCATGCCAGATTTCAGGGTGCAGAGAGAATGCAGAAGGCCTCCATACTTCTTCTTTTAGTAAGGGAAGTCACATCTTTCTCTCTAGCTTTAATGAGCTTTTTTATTTAGTGTCTGTTACAGTTTACATCTTGACTTAAATACATTTGAGTTCTGCCTAAGTAATGAAGGTGTATCTCGGTGAAATGGTTTCTTAGGATTTCAAGGGATTTAAATTAATGGGCTTATACCCTTTATAAACAATTATTGCATGTTTGGCTTCTTTAAGCAAGAGAGCACAATTTTTTTTTAAAGATCTTATTTATTTATTCTTAGAAAGAGGGGAAGGGAAGGAGAAAGAGAGAGAAACATCAATGTGTGGTTGCCTTCCACTCGCCCTCCTCATACCCCCACTGGGGACCTGGCCTGCAACCCAGGCATGTGCCCCAGACTAGGAATCGAACCAGCAACCCTTTGGTTCGCAGGCCCACATTCAGTCCACTAAGCTACGCTAGCCAGGGCACAATTTTTCATTACCAACACACATTCTTTTGCCTTCGCCTACTTTCCCCCCACTCTCCTCCTCTCCTCCCCTTCTCTTCTCGTCTTGTATCTACTGATTTGAATGGTAAACTGTTCTTGATGGATTTAATGTGGATCTCTTTACAGATTCTTAGAAGGCATTGTTACATGTTTTATATAAAGAATAAAATCTCAGCAAAAATGATAAACTTCAAGTTATTAGGCTACAAGAGTACTTTTGGGGGTTTTGAAGACTAACTGCCAGTTTGATGTCATAAATTGACAAAGGAAAAAATTACCAAAAAATCATCTTTAGCAGAATGAGATTATAATTTTTTAATTTAGAGAGAAGCCAACACCTTAGGTACTAGTATGTAAAGCAACATTGACAGAGTATGATTATGAAAGGAAACCTTATCAGACCAGTGTTTTCCTAGTACCTTAATTACTTGTTTTTAGTATCTTGTTTGCATTTACTTGGCCTAAATAAAATGTTTCTTCATGAGATAAGCAAAGGCAGAATGAAGCAATTAGTGGGCTATTAGAGGAATAAATTTTTGATGTATTTCTTAAAATCACATGAAATTCATAACACTGATGGGGCTTCATATAAATCAACAGGTGGAAGGACTAGGTTATTGATAGTTTGTTACCTGGTTTTCATGGTCAGTTCTGATGATGCCATTTGAAATTATGTTTAGCAAGGTTAACTTGGAAAGTATTAACTTCCAGCCATTTTCCCTATTCCGTGTATAACTAAATTTGCCAGATTTTCTTCAGTATACTGTACATCTTTTTAAAATTAAAAAAAAAAAAGCCCTGGCTGGTGTGGCTCAGTGTATTGAACACTAGCCTGCGAACCAAAATATTGCTGATTTGATTCCAGTCAGGGCATGTGCCTGGGTTGGAAGCCAGGTCCCCAGTTGTGGGCGTGTAAGAGGCAACCAATGGAAGTACCTCTTCCTCTCTTTCACTCTCCCTTCCTCTCCCTCTTCCTGAAAATAAATGAATAAAATCTTTTTTAAAAATTAAAAAATTCATCCAACAACATTGTAATTACTCAATACATTTCCATCCCCCTCCCCTACAAACTGCTATAATAGAACTAGGAAACATTGTCAGAACAAAACATCTTTTAAGAAGTACAAATAAACTTCATAACAAAGACCATTAAATTAAAAGGCCCTGGATTTGAGAGACCATGGCCTGTGACCTCAATGCTTTATGGGCTCCCACATTTGGGGGGAAAGTGCATCTTATAGTCTGAAAAAAAAACAGTAAATGATGAAGTTAATTTCCTGAACACCAGACTTGATCATAAGAGTTCAGTTATTTCTAATTGTTGGGATTTATGTTCTTCTTTTGAATTCCTAAAAGGATATCTTAAATACTTTATGATTTAAAAATCCACTAATTTCTTTTGTTACAGAGTATTCTTTCTGTTGTAATTGCTTTCCTCCACCCTCAGTTAATCTGACAAACCAGAAGGCTTAACTGTAACTTTTGTCAGTTTCTCACTTCTCTTAGCCTGTCCTGGTGCCCTTTGTCTGCTGAGGTGTTTCTGATTTTTGTCTAACGCTTTGTCCAAGTTCTTGACAGAGTGCTTTCTAACACCTCCTTGGAATGCTGCTGTTGCTGCCTCAAACTTTGTTTTACAGAATTTAATTGGCTCTTCTTTAATTATAGCTTTCATGTGTTCCATGCTGACTTGGCATAATGGTTCCTCAAACATATTCAGTTACATGGACCAAAATGAGCTAATACTGAGCTCTGTGTAACAGAGTAAAGGCCTATTTAGAGTAGAGCAGGCAGTGACCTAGTTCAGTGTGACTTTCTAACCTTCAGCAACTGTGTTCTTTCTACCACTGTGAAAATTTGAGTATGCAAAGAATTCATTATTATTTTGATTCACTGCCCAGTTTGCCATGGACAACTTTTCTTTCTCCATGTTCTCTTTAAGGAAAAACTTCCTGCTTACCTTGCCACTTCACCAATTCCTACCGAAGATCAGTTCTTTAAAGACATTGACTCCCCTTTGGTAAAATCAGGTGGAAATGAAAGACCATCTCAGAGTTCCGACATCTCACACATCTTGGAGACAGAGACAATTTTTACTCCAAGTTCTGTGAAAAAGAAAAAACGAAGGAGAAAGAAATGCAAACAGGACAATAAAAAGGAAGACCAGGCAGCTTCCCCTGCTGCAGAAGACACTATGGATGTGGATCTGAGCTCTGATGATGACAAGGGGGCCCAGTCAGCAAGGTAGGGCTCTTGGTCTGGGAAGGCTCTTTGTACAGGTGCCAGGTGCCCATGCATAGAATTTGGGTAAAGTGAGAAGCTGGGTTTTCTTTTAAAGATTGTATTTATTTTTAGAGAGGGGAAGGGAAGGGGGAAGAGAGGGAGAGAAACATCAGTGTGTGGTTGCCTCTCACAGGCAGCCCCCACACTGGGGACCTGGCCCACAACCCAGGAACGTGCCCTGCCTGGGAATTGAACCAGTGACCGTGACCCTTTGGTTGACAGGCCAGTGCTCAATCCACTGAGACACACCAGCCAGGGCTGTTTTTTTTTTAATGGGTCTACATTGTGAGGTGTATGGACTTGTTTTTCCCCTCAACAGCTTGTTGTAGAATCAGGTAGGAGAGGCATTTTTTTTTTCTTTTTGTAACTCGGCAGAATTTGCCATCAGACATCCTATTGTGTTGCTCAAATATCATTTGAAACACTGGCAATGTGTGTCTTTTCATCCAATAAGTTTCCAAAAGCTGAATAAATTGTAAGTCTTGAGGAAGATCTCAACTAGTGACTAGGCACTACGTAAGTAGACATAAACATCAGAACTACTTCCCACCCAAATGGTCTTGTGCCTGGTATGTCACCTATTCCTGAGTATTGCTAAGAAGAAGAAGAAAGATCAAAGACATGAACAATAAAATGGCAATAAATACATATCTATTCACAAATGACTCTTAAAAAAAAACCCAGTAAATGAAAAAGCAGAACAGGCACAGACTCATAAATGTAGAGAACATTTTGACTGCCAGTTGGCAGGCGGGTGGAGGGGATGCCAGAAAAAGATGAAGGGATTAAGAAGTAAAATTGGTTGTTACCAAGTAGTCATGGGGATGTAAGGTACGGCATAGGGAATATAGTCATAATATTGTAACAACTGTGCCTGGTGTCAGATGGGTACTAGGTTAATTGGGATGATTATTTACTTATATAATGTCTGATCATTGGAGTGTACACCTGAAACTACATAATATCGTATGTCAACTGTACAATAATTGAAAAATAAAAATGATTTAAATTTATTTAAAAACCTTATATGCCTTGGTCAGGTGGTTCAGTTGGATGAATATCATCCTGCACACCATAAGGTTGCTGGTTTGATTCCCTGATGGGGATGCGTACGAGAGGCAGCCAATTGAGCAACCAAAACATTCTAGTAAGTTAAAGAGGAACGGAGGGTTTGGGGGGTTTTGTTGTTGTTCCTTTGAGAAATCTTGATCACTATTTATTTACCAACTCAGTAGAAGAGCTCAAAATAGATACCAGTTTTCAAGTCAACACTTTCTGGGGTTGAAAGATAACAATTTGAGGTAGAACAAAATTTTTCATTTAAGATTTTATTTTTAAAAGATTATCTTCCACCTGTCCCACTCAGTCGTTGCACTGGTGCAGGAAGAATCATAGGTATATCAGTGGGGTGCTTATCTTCATTGGTGACAATTGAACAAGAAGCTGCTGCTCCCAGTTGTCCCTGAATTTCCAAACCCTTTATTGGGGTGGGGAAGGATGGCATTATGGCACATAGCCAGTCCACTTACATGCTTTGAACACCTTAGCTGCTGAAAAAAAGAGATCACGCCTTACTTCCTCGGAAAATTAGTGCTTTGAAGTTCTCTTCATTGTGGAAAAGAAGGAAAATACTTTCTGTAGTTATGGAAACCAAATATATACCAGTTGTAAACTTTGTCTTGATCTAGTGTGAGCTTGATTTACCAAGCTTTGTTAAATGGTCAAGTCAGGGAAAAAAAACCTATGCTATTACTATATTATAATTATATTGGGTTGGCCAAAAAGTTCATTCTCTGTTTTTGGTATGATGGCTTTAGTAGCACCTAGTTGTCTTTAACTTCATTCAAAATGATTCTGTTAGATTGTATTGTGACAGCTGTCGTATCAGCATGCATTTAAAAGAAACTTACCAAGGTGGTGAATTTTTGTGTAGCCATTTTAATATTGAAGATGGGAGAAAATATGCAACGTTTTCAACATGTTATACTTTATTATATTTCAAGAAGGGCAAAAACACAACTGACATGCAAAAACAGATTTTGGAAGTATGGAGAAGGTGTTGTGACTGATTGAATGTGTCCAAAGAGGTTTGCGAAGTTTGGTGCTAGAGATTTCTCTCTGGATTGTAGCGATCAAATCAAGACATTAATTGAGAAAAATCAACATTATACTATGCAGGAGATAACCGACATACTCAGAATACCCAAATCATCAATAGTTATTGGTGAAAATGAAAAATGTGTCTTTTATTTTACAGAAAAAACCATATGGACTTTTTGGCCAACCCAGTACTCTGTTAATGAATATCATAGTATAATAATCTTTTTTTTTGCAAAACCATTAACTCATTTTCCAAAACTTTAAGATCTGGGTTGTAAAGTTCTAGAACAAAATTCTACATTTGATAGTAATTTTTAATATATAAGTTCTTTTCTACCCATCTTTTATTACTCATCAACTGTCATATTCATGATCTCATTCCTACACTAAATATAGACTTTGATTTCATTTCTCCTAGAATACAGAATTCCTCTGTTAGAACGAAACAAAAGACAGAAAGTGAAAAGTACTTTAGGTGCTACACACCAGTGTAAACTATACCTATAACATTTAGTACTGAATAAATTAATGAATTGAGGTAATTTTTTTAGTATCAAAATACTAGCTGGGAAGAGCTGCATTATAAATGTTCTGAACTCTCCTTTTATATCATTGATTTCCAAAGAATTTTAAGCTAATTAAAAGTACCACACTTTCTTAAAAAGAGATACCATCCTTTTCTTTCTGCTTTCAGTGTCTTAAGAGTTATTTATCCTTCCCTTTCCTAGCAGAATATACCAGGAGACCCTTTGAGATCTTTTGTTGGATTTTGTGCCTTAAGAACAGTGTAAAAAGTTCCTTTAAAAGTTTTGGCTTATTTGTATCAAAATGTGTAGTGGGCAAGGAATGTGTTCTTTTGAGAAAAAACTTGAAATACACATTCATCTAAATTTTATTTGGATTAACATTGTAATACTGCCTTAAGTATTATAGTGTTAAATAATAATACTACCTTAAGTATTAAGTAATTAACACTGTAGTACTGCCTAAGTATTAAGTAATACTGCCTTAATCCCTGGAAATATTTTTGCCAACTAAAATTCTTCTAAGATCTACCAGAAATGACCCTGAAGTAACACTTTTGCCTTCAAAGTTTTGTTGACAAGTGTTCAACACAGTCCTTTGTTATAACATAATACAATTAAGCTTAAAACTTTTGAACAACCTGCAGCTTTATTTTTATTTTATTTCTATTTTTTAATTACAGTTAGCATTCAAAATTATTTTAAGTTCAGGTGTACAGCATAGTAACAGCCTGCAGCTGTAACTTGGGAAGTTAAAACATTTTTGAAACATATGTAAAGTTACCTACTAGATGCACAAGGGTCGTTGTTCTAAAGGGATTTTGTAAATAAGTGCTGCAAGTGAACACATGGTAGAGTGCATGCCTTTCTTTTCTGGATTGTGTGGAAGGCTGCATGAACTAAATTTACTGGTGTACTGATGTGTTCTACAATGACATGGTTGTCAGCTTCTCTCATTAATCCAGAACTTTGCTTGCTTGGTAAGCAGGCATATCAGAATGCGTGTACCCTAGGACTTTGTAATAATTTTCATGAGCTTGGTCGTTTGTGGGTACCAGTGAATCATTGATGCTACCTACTACTTGGAGGAACTCTTTCCTGAAATTTTTTTAAAACGGGGTCTGCTTAATAGTGCAGCCAACAGAAAAACAAGGACTTTTTTTTCCTTAGAAAAAAAGGATTTAGAAAAACCAGATGTAGTAACAATTGTGAAAGTTCAGGTCATATGCTGAAAAAGGTAAAGGACTGAACTAGTTACACTTCTGATTGTGGAATAGCACCTTCTTGATCATACCAGGCCTTTGTTTCATTTTTTCCTTTTTCTTTTTAAACCCTCACTGGAGGACATTTTCTCATTGCTTTTAGAGAGAGGGGAAGGTAGAGAGAATGAGAGAAACATCAATTGGCTGCCTTCTTGTATGTGCCCTGATCAGAGATCATACCCAACCTGGGTGTGTGCCCTGCATGGAATCAAACCCACTACCTTTTGGTCTACTGAATGACTCTGCAACCAACTGAGCCACACCAGCCAGGGCTAGGGCTTCATTTCTTAATCTATGAAATAAGAGAATTAACTACATGTTTTGTAAGGCACTTTCCAGCTCAGCATTTAGATTCTAAAATAATTTGGGTGAAGATATTTAGGGTCAAAAATATTAGCATCATATTAAATGGCACATTAAAGAATCTGAGAGAAAAAGAATAGAAAGTCTACTGCTTTTGCAGTTGTAAGATCTAGAGTAATGTGTTATTGGAATTTGTAACCTTTAAATACCTTACACTCCTCAGCCCCTTACCACTTAGGAAAGAAATTGTTTTCCGGAGAAGATAACCTAAAATAAATTTTTATTTTACTTTGATAGGTAGCCTTCTATTTAAACTCTTCAAGAATTTCATTCATAGAAGAATTAAGACTGATTAAAGTTTTTTGAAGGAGGCAGATGAAAGAGCATCATTTCTTTAAAACAGGTTACTGTTTCAAAGATAGAAGAAACTCGATTGGTGGAAATTGGAGAACACTTTTTTTTAGGGTGTTTAAAAATTTATTTTTATTTTTTTATTTTTATTTTTTTCAGTGAAGACACACAACCTTTTCACTGGGTATAGTCTTTCAAGTGAAACATTGTAGAATATCCTCCTCATAACCATGGAGTAACCTCCTAAGTATAAAATTATAAACTTTTTTAAACTTGAAAGTTAAATCACATAAAAATATTTACTCCTAGATCCCAAAGCAAGTAGTAGTATTTTTAAGTATATTGTATTGATTATGCTATCACAGTTTTCTGAATTTTACC
>PVKM010002116.1:0-68302 GCA_004027735.1 Carollia perspicillata | reverse complement strand
TGTGACAAGCGGCTGCTCGCTCTGGCAACTTGTCATGTACCAGCTGTTTTGTCACTACTCGAAGGGCCCGCAGGCAGATTTTGAACTGAAACAATGAAGTGATAAGGAAATAGAATCACATAGAAATAACACAAAATACCTGAAGGCCTTCAAGTTTCAACAATCAATAAATAAGGTGAGTCCCCAAGGGCGTGTCCACCAAAGGAGAAAGGGAGACTCCTCTACCTTCAGTATCCTCATCGAACAAAATCAAATGCTGTGATTTTTTTTCAGGGCCACCTCTAGATTTTATTTTGACAAAAGGCTTAGGTTAATAAATCTATTGTTCTTTTGAAATTCTCACCAGAATACTACAGCATAACAAAATTCTTTCAAAGGTATTTCCTTAAAATAAAATTTCTCAAATAACCTACATTATCATAGTTATGGTTTGTGATCTCTGCTCTTTCAGGATGTTATGGTAAAGCCATCAAATTTGGCAGAAATGCAGGACAGCACACTTTCAATGGCATTCATGTTCTTGTACATCACGTCAGAGAATACGGCGACTTGTGTCTAGTTCTTCCCCTTGCTTAGGTGTTTGACACGAATGGACTCATCATTATTTGGTGGGATGTTCACCCCTAGTTGACCCCCAATACGCCTGGCTTTGAGTGAAAGGTGTGCTTAGCAGCTGTAGGTAAGATGGTCAAGGAACACAAGATGCCTGTCACACATGGAAGAAATCTCCCACCTAAAATGGACGTCAGAGGGCCCTGGGACCACTCTGGCTCTGTGATAGGATCAAACAGCAGTATCACCGGATTCCCTCTTGGGTCCCTTCCACCTCGTAAGCACTGTCATTATTAACGGGATTCTGCTAGGACTGTGGGAGTGACAGCCCTAGAACACAGTCAGCCAGGCCAGCCTCCTTCCTCTAGACATCCCAGAACCCAGACCAGGGTGAGTGTGGGACACACGAAGGAGGAAGAGAAGTAGGAGACCCGGACAAGGAGACGAGACACAGACATGACACAGGTCAAGCCCTGGAGCAGCGTAAATCTGTGACCAAGTTCTGAGTCTTCTGTCCCTGGCTGTACGGCCAACGGCAAGTGACTCAAGTACCCTCGGCTGAGCTGTGTTTGCCCTAGAACGAGGAAACTATACTTTCTCTCAATATCACTATGAGTATTAAATTACATGATCTTCAGACGGTGATTAATAGAACTTGTGAGTAATACTTTTATAAGCATTCCTCGTTATTTTGGCTGTTTCTGTTTTTGTTCTGTATGCCATTATCCTCATCATTGTCATTTTTAAGTTTGTGGCCTCACACTTTACAAAACCTACTTCAACTTTTATTTCTTCCAGGGAATATTTTCTGATTTCCTTCCCTTACCATGTGGGACCTATTCCACCGTATAGCCCATCCAAAAGTGCCTTATCTTCTGATACAGTGCCAACTCACTGGGTGTAAAAACTGGATTTCAGTGGTCTACATGCCCCTATCACAATTAGCATCAGGCTTCATCTACATTAAGATTTGAGCATTAGTTGTGAAGTTGAATTGCTACCAGGTTTGGGTGTAAAGTGTCATGAAACTTTTGTGTTTCCTCATGCAGTCGCCAAAGCAGGCAGTACTTGCAATGGGAAGTCTTCTGCTACGTATTCAAAACCTTGTTAATGGACCCGTCAAGGGGCCATCATGACTTAAAAAAAAAAGATGAAAGCTTTCCCCTACACACGCTAAAGATCCCCAAATCTATTTTTCCCATAGAGAACTATAAAAACTTTCTTCTTTAAATCACAAGTCATTTTATTAGAAAGTTTAATAACATTGGTAAAAATATACTCTGAGAGATATCACAGAGTAACTTTTAAGGCATCTTATGTGCAAAATAAAAGTATAACGTCTCTGAGTGGCCTGATATCCGACACCTCAGATATACATTGGGCATTTAGCATGATGAAGGAGGCTCTGGAAGCCTTGTTCGTTTCTTTGTTCACTATCCAAAGTCCTCAAGGTTTCAGGGCACTTGAACATGACTTCATGAAGAATATAGCTATTCTAAAGATTTGAGCATGATCTAGGAGACCCGTCGGACTAAATCTGATTCCCAATTTGGAGTGAAAATTGGTGAGGAATTCCTTATACCTCCTCACACACAGTGTCAGGCTTTCCAGAATTAGGTCAAATAGAAAAAATAAATTTCATGGAAAACTAGAACTCAAGGAGATCACTCCTTAGATTACCAGCCATGGTGAAAATACCAGAAATGGTCTAAACAATCGCTGATGGAAACTACAACGTGGGAAACTAAGGAATGACGCAAGCTGTAGCAGACACGCTGTTGACAGGTAACAGTCGGTGAACCACATAGGAGCCTACTCGGGGAGGTGGTAGGATCTGAAGACCTGGGCTTCAAAATAATACTTTTAAAATAATACCTCAAAAACATTGAAACTATATCAATGGACTTAATTCGTGAGTCTCACAGGGGTTACTGTAGAGTGTTTTTGTCACTGAATAAAGTTGCAATGCCGTAGAAAGGAGCAGTTCTGGGCACCAGCACCGAGACATATACTTGAAATATAATCCCAAATAGACATAAACATCAATGCTCTTGATCTTAATCATGGCAAACACTGTATTAGATTATGTAGGCCTAGAATGTTGTATCTGGGTACCATCTAATTCAATTATGCCTCCTATTTTTTTCTTTTTAACAGAAAAGGAAGCATAGATTCAGAGTAAATTGCTCAAAATATTCATTACATATTTCAAGCTGCAAGTGTTGAAAGCCCAAAACAACTTAATTGCAACAACAAAATTATCTCAATAACGGAAAAGCCCAGGGGGAGGGCTGTCTTCATGAACAATTTCACTCAGGAGCTCCAACATTTTCACGAAGGACTTGACTCCCTACCTGTCTCAGATGAGTGCTGTCCCCCTTCCCATGATGGGTTTCTTTCTCCAGCTCTGGAGAGGAGCAGGGTGGCCTGCAGCAGCCTCTGCTTCACATCCTTTGAGGTCCAAGTCTAAAAGGAAATATTGAATTATTCCTTCATATTGCCAACCACCCGTGCCTCCCACAGAAGCATGAGGTATTGCTTTAATTAGACCAACTCTAGCTTAAGTCCCTGGGTGTCATCTGATCATTGCGATCAGAACAATAGGAAGCAATCACTGACTTAGACTAGACATACAGTGGGTATTTTACTCTTAAAGATGGAGGTGGGAACCCAGACTCCACTGGCTGAGAGTAGAGATTTAGAGCTCCCCCAACAAACGGGAGTAAGGTATCGCCAGGAGAAGTTCAATACTAGCTGAGGAAGTAAACAACTAGTAAGCCAACAATTAATACAGACATGCGTCCAGGATCTTTCGCTAAAACATTGCCTCTCTTTTAGTCCTCATATGAAAGACATATATAATCCATATTTGTGAGAGGTTATATTTATATTCA
Organism: Carollia perspicillata; assembly: GCA_004027735.1. NCBI lineage: Eukaryota > Metazoa > Chordata > Mammalia > Chiroptera > Phyllostomidae > Carollia > Carollia perspicillata. Next base: position 64,856 of record PVKM010002116.1, on the reverse strand, counting down.
CCCGTAACCTCTCCCCACGGGAAAGCTACACTCAGATGAAACCGTGGATTCGCCTTGGGAGCAGATACAATATGGCTACACTTCTGAGCAGAAGCAACGAGAGCCAGCATGTGTGATTTCTACAAACGTGTTCTCCCTTCTGCCCTCACCTTCAGAGGTGCTTCAGACCAAAGTCTTCTTTGTCAGCCTGGAGCCCACAGGTGCAGATAAGTTGGCCATAGACAAGGCACAGCAGACACAGAACACGAGAAAAACAGATCTTATTGCAATATTCTAAAATTTTAGCATTGTTATCACAGTGTCCGCTGAGACCAACAGACACAATCTCTTCAAAAGACCCACTTCACTGTTCATTTGGCATTTGTACGTCAAGAAGTCTTCTCTCCTGCCTTTTCTGAACGCACTGCTCCATAGCAAAGCTACCCAAATCACTTTTAATTTGATACGATATTATCTTAGTTTGGAAAAATTAACTGATTTACATTTCCTCTATGTCTAATCTGAAACATACCACACACTAGTGCAGTGACCTTGGACAAGTCTCTTTACCTAGTCAAACCAACCTCATGTTCTTTATCTCTGAAATACCATGTTTGCTCACTAGGTGACTTCCAAAGTTGCCTCTGTCAATATCCGTCATTCTGTGAGTTCATTCACTTCTTCCGTTTGTAGTACTTCCTATAATTTGTAATGGTATGTCTTTTTACTGTTGCTTTTTAGAGTCTTTCTCTCTCCACACTGGATGGTAAGCTACATGAGGGCTGGGAGTATCTCTGCTGTTTTCACCACTGCACCCACAGCGTCTGCTAAGAGTATCTCATGTAGTACATTCTAGGATGTAGAGTGTTGTTACTTGATTTTTTACAAATGTTATGTGTGCCTTTTGGTTTGAATAAAACTTTTCCTAGGTTAACAGCTTTTCCCAGACATTATTTCATCTTTGTCCGAGACAAGTGTCTACCTGTATGTCCCGACATAATGTGTAACATCTCTTCTATAAGAACATATTTTCATTGAATCAGCAATATGCATCTTCTTTGGTGTTAACAGTATAAAAGCTCTATAAATCATTGTAGCAAATCATTGTAGCAAATCATTGAAAAATCCAAGAAAACTGTTAAACTCACAGGTCTGGCATGCTTAAAATCAATGCCTGTGAGGATTTATGAGTTGATGTTTGGTGATGGGTACACAGACTGTTAGGGTTTTTTTTTAACTCAACATTGAGTTGAAGCAAAATACTGATGGTTTGATTCTTATGCAGTTCCCCCTTTTGCCTCTAGATGTCTCACCTGGAATTCCCATTGTAGAAGATACTCAGATGCAATACCCACTATAGGCTTGGCTGAAATGTCATCTTGGGAACTAAAAGAGTAAACCATGTGAATTGAACTGCAGTTGGGTCAAAACATTCCATCAGTATTTTTTTAACTTTCTGGAAAAATGCACATACCAGATGGTGGGAGAGTAGGCAGATTTATGAGAAAAATAGCTTTGTATTAGTCATTCTGAGGAACCACATCCCAAGGAGGCCCTTCCTTTTTGGCTGTGATGAACAGTTTCCAGGTGTAACCCTTAATGCTGGGAAAATGGTATTAAAGACAATGGTCATCAGCCTGTCTGAACAGCTTTTGTCCCACTTCAAAATAATTCATATCATGTAAGTCCCAGTAGGTGAGGCATGGAAGTAAGATATGATTTACAGAAAAATAATGATGATCTTAGCTTTGGAAAACTGATGACACAAGTTAAAACAGAAGCAAAATAAGTTTCACTTCCAGAGAAAATGAAATACATTTTGGCAATGGTGAAAAACAAGCATTTATTAAGATTTTTGAACAAAAATAAGAAGATATAATTCTCTTCCAAATATGTCTGTGAGTGAAAATGTTTCCTAGTACCACATTTTATATAGATTAGTATGTACTATATATATAAATGCTACAATAATGTTTAGTATCTAAGGAGAATGAAAAAGGACAGATCATCGGAAATGGTTTATAAACAGTATTTCATTTCAGACGCCTCTCAAACTACTCACAGCGCAGTAAAACACAGTCACTTTGGTGCATTTAGATATACTGAGTTTCTACCACAAAATCTAGATTTATCTAAAGTGAGATAGAAAGGGGGATATTCTTCCTGTACCTAAAATAAGCTGGCAAAAGCAAAGAAAAAAATCAGTAATTTTTGTTAAAAAATCAATGAATAAAAGTGAAGTACAATTCAATTATTTTCTTGCTTATTTGCTAAAGAAATGTTTTCTTTCTTTTGCAGATTTTCCTTGTACTATGTTTTATTTCCTATGTCTTAAGTTTCTCTTGTTTGTTTTATTTTATTTTTGGCCCTGCAAATAGAAAAACAGTTTAGAATGACTTTTGCCCATCCTGTGGATTTTTGTTCAAGTTGGGCACCAATAATGCTAGCAAAATGTATGGATCTCAAAATGTTCGACATAACTCTTCACTTTGGTGGGCTCCCCCCAAAAAGAAAAAAAAAAATTCCAGTCTACCCTATGTTTCATCCGCTTCTGTATCATTTTGATAAATTAACATTTTTTTCCAGTTGATTCAGGTCAGTTTGGATGATTTTACTTACATCTTAAAATATGGCACTTCCACATTGAAAAGTATTTTCAAAGACTTGTCACAAACTATCTAATTATCTATGGACTTTTGGGCCTGGCCTACAAGACTCTCTCCCCAGTCTAGTTCCTGCTCCTTACCCTGCCTTCTCTTTTTCTAATAATTACAAAACAGTAAGATCTCCTCCTATATTTACCCAGTGTGGTAAATTGCTGTTCAGTTGAAATACCATGTAACTCATAATGCCTATTCTGGTTCATTAAGGTAGATGTAATCAAATTTGCCCCTACTTCTGGAAATTACTTGTTTATTTGTCTCAAGCTGTTGGTTTGCAACTTCAGGACTTCCCCAGGTGAAATTTGAAACTGGCCCCCACACAGGGACAAGGATAGATGGAAAACAGGCAGCCTTCTCCAGATTGGTAGGTGTCAGGCTTAAGAAGAAAGGACTCTTACATACGAGACTAGTCTTGTGTGGCCACAATCACATAGATCTCCACCCCTCTCCATCCACTGAAAGAATCTTAAAACTGTATATAGAGGCTTTAGCTAGATTCAGGTACATATCCAGTCCAGATGGTTTCAACAGCACCTCTCTCTCGAGGCTGCGTCCTTGAAGAGGCTGCTTTTACAGGAACAGTAGTTGGGATGTACATTTCAAGGACAGGGAATAGGTAAGAAGCCTCCGATTGCGTGGGACCAGCAGTGACATAGTTTCAGTGACCTTCTTCAACACAAACCTCTGTTCAGATCTTAAGGTCACTGACTCAGCAATTGTAACTTATTCCTAAGAACATTGTTTGAGTTTCAACAAAAGTTGGTTGAAATAAATTGTATTCTACTGGTTGATTTACCAGTTAAATCAATTGATACATTCAAAAGTATCCCTGGAAGAAAGGATGGTATGCCTCTGCTAAGTTACTATTGGGGAGCAAGACAAGAGCGAGAAGAGGGAAAGAGAGGAGCTGAGAGCAGTTAGTGAAAAAAGACAAAGAACATACAGAGATAGAAAAGAAAAGGAGAAACAGGAAGGAGAAATTGGATGAGCAGCAAGAAAGACTAGCCTCTCTCTTACCCCAGAACAGTATTATTTGGGGGATCTTCTCTCTTAGCTCCACCTCATTTTGAAACCCCCATTTTGCTTGATGGAAATGCCCAGGGGGTCCATCAGCTTTGAAAGCCCCTAGAAATCCAGCAGGATCAGCCAGTGCTCTGGGTTCCGAGAAGGGAGGAGGTTAAGACAACTCCCCGGTGGCCCCTTGTCCCTCCCCTTACCCAGATGCCATTCTAGTTCACTTCCAAGTTACTTTTTTACCTGAGTGGTTCCAACTTTTCAGAATTCCCTAAGAGACCTTGCTTCAAAATCTGGAGGCTTATGCTTGCCTATAAAACTGGGAGTTATTTAAATTTTGGATCAATTGTGTATCATTTGTGGATGACTCACTTAGATTACCTCAGTCTCAATTTTCAAATTCTAAAGGGTGGACTATTCTTGCAGAACTGTCCAAGTATAAGAACCTATTATTTTGTTCTGGAAATTAGAGTAGGAGTATTTAAATCTAATCCCCTAATGATAATAGGTCAATTAAACTTTTGTCTGGTACTAATGGAATAATATTTTCAGATACACATATTTATATACCTCAGACAGGTATAGTTTAATTTTAAAAGAAACATTATAGCATTTTAAGTAGTTATTAGACTTTACACTTCTTTATAAATTTCACACACAAATATTTATTAAAAATCTACCATAAGCCAAACTCTGCTAGGGGTTTGGATTATACCAGTGAAGAAAACACTTGCCCTCCACATTTGAACAGACCGAAAGGCTAGTTGGTCTCATTAAATTTTGAGATAGTTGGATGTCACTGCTTGTAGAACTCGATTCTACAGACCTCTGTTTTTTTCAACCAAAGCAATAAAATCTACTTTCTAAAACTATCATAATGATGTTAACAATAGCAAATACATTTTCATTAGAATAAAGTGTTTCATTTACACAGGTAAGTTTTGATAAATGGAGGTAGGTTGCTCAGAATATAAAAATATCAGTTGAAGTTGATGCAAAGCTTCTTAGTTTTAGAACTCCGTAAGAAAATGGCTTGAACTTAATTCCAATAGTCACACATGGGCCACGTTAGAGCTCTGACAGAAATGGATGGTTCTTTTGAACACTGTCACTGAAGGGCTTTGCTAAACCCTCCTGTCACAGGGTTTAGGGAAACCAACAAGGGAAGGATTGGCACAGCGGGACTAGCAGGTCTGGGGATCTGTCCTTGTGGCCCCTTCACTGCAAGTACAGAGATGGACTCCCAGAATGTTGGAGAAGGTGGACATATGGATAGGACTGCTTGAGAAATGCTACGGCCTTTGGCTGAGTGACACAGCCAAGCTGTGGCCACCCAGCAAGGAGAGTCACTATGAAACAGACACTCTGGCCACACTTACTCTCCCCGATCTAATCTCGTACCAGGGCTTCTCAATTGGCCTGATCCACTGAGAAAGGCCAGAGGCCAAGGCAGCTCAATGGCGTGATGCATAAGGGTCAACTCTGGGCTAGAACATGGACAGCATCCAGTACGATATGGTAATTGGGACTTACTAAAATCATGGCTGGATCATTTATTTTTCAGTTTAACATTGGAAAATAACTATCATGACAGAAAAGTTCATGAATAGTTATTTTGGTCTGAAAGCCATTTTCAAAATTCAAATTATTTTGATCACTTATTCCTGTAGAACATGGAAGTATCTGAACCCATCTTCTCAGCTACCTTTAATACATCACAGGAATGTTAGTTTTTCACTAACATTTCCTCAAGTGTTAGTGAAAAACCTCACCTTTAGAATTCTGTAACAGATAGGAGGTGTTTCTCAAGCTTTGCATTGCGGCACGGCATAGGCTAGGCACTTTAAAACTGAATAAAAGCATGACAGAATAAAAAGTATGTTCTTCTACAATAATTGTCACAAGTATTTTGATCTGGTTCCTTTTCAGTCATAGAAATAAGGACACTTCAATTTTTATAATACTAAAAGTGCATCCCCAGCAAAAACAAAAACAAAAAAAACAAACCAAACATAAAAAAAAAAAACTATACATGGTATTATTATATGGTTTTAATAATACTTACATCTAATGAATATTAGCAGAATCCATGGCCTGGATTCTTTTTAGGAACAGGTATTTATTAGCATGCTATTTATTTATTTTGTTTCTGCCTATACCTTTCTTATCTCCAGATAAAAATGGAGAAAAATTCTAAGTGTTCTGTAATTTTTCAAAAGTAACACCCTTGCTGGCATTACAGGGTAACACCTCATTTTTATTGAGTAAATCGCTATGGTTTTCTTTGCCTCTATTTAAATCCAAAGCTTAAAATAAAACAACCTAAAAGAGCTTTCTAGTTTATTCATGTTTCTTAATATCAACCCCTTTATATATAATCCGCTTTTGATCAAGCTGCCTACAGTAGAAAGGGCAATATATTTGACAGAAGTGCCTCCTTGCAGTTCAATACAATATACATTAAATACATATCCCATATTCTGCTACAGCTTGGAGAGTTCAGCACAACTGGCAAACCTTTCATAAGAAAGGCCACAACATCACGTTGGCATGAAAATAGAGTGTAGGCTGGGAAGTGGAGAGAAAAATAAAAGTTCTCTTAAGGTCAAGGGCAACAGCTGAGCAGCAGCGGGGCTACCTGCTTCAAAGGATACAGTGTCTTGTGTTTATGGATAAAATGTTGGTTTCTATGGGGGGGAGGGTGGTCACAGGAACAAATATCCCTGACACCCAAACAAAATAACCCCAAATATAATGGATGATGTAGCTCATAGTAAAAAAGGGAGATAACTATTCACGGGAAAAAATGCATGACCTCACTCTCTCAGAATACACAGTGATCCATCAGCATTTTCCAGCTTTCCTGGCCGCTTGTTTTCGATCTCGCAGCTCTGCCCTGCTCCACTTTTGCCCCCAAGGTTAGGTCACCTAATCGAAGGTGCTGGGGCTGTGGGAAGGATAGTAACACTTAAGGAAAGCACGTGGTTTGTGAGAGTATTTCTTGTCAAGAAGTTAGAAGCACTGCCTTTGATAAGGACATGCTTTTCTCAAACAACTAGATGTTATATTTGTTTTTTTTCTCTTTCTTTCTCCTTTTTTTTTTGTTTGTTTCAGAAAAGCTGTGTGTTAACTTAATAGAAAAAGGAGTCTCTGTGACCATGAGGAAAATGTTATGAGAATAATACATGGAAATATATTTATAAGCAGGAGGAATCAGCTAAAAATATCATTACCAGCAGGCTAAGTTGTAATTTTAAATTTTGGCACTTGCGAAAACTTTTGAAATGCTATCAGTCCATCTACTTATGAAAAGGCACCCTAGTTTAATCAAGTAACTGTGAAACCACTGTCTCGAAATTGCAACCAAATTGTTTGTGCAGTGTTATGTATCTAAGGAAACACATGTGGACTTCTAGAATTACATTATTAGTTTCTTCTGAGCTCTGTGCACTTCAAAGGTTTTTCAGGAACTAGTAATGCTATGGTACACAGGGACCCATTTCTCGGTGGGCGGATGCACCAGGCCCCATGCTGGTCCGCCTTCTCTCATCTAAGGAATGCCTGGTAATTTCATGGCTTTTGGCTCATGCCCTGGGAGGGGGGAAAAAAGGAATACATTTCTGTCCGGTTTGTTCTACCAGACATCTATAATTGTATTAAACGGGGAATAAAATATTCTTGGTGAAAAGAAGGTTTTGATCAATCTGTTGCTTTCCACTCTATCCTACCAGTGACCTGGTGTCTGTTAAATGTCGCTTTCCAGACCCCATCTCCTGACACTGGGCAGAGTGGGGCCTGAGTCTGGTATTTTTTACTGGGAACCCCAGGGGTCTGAGGGTGATGGTTTGGGGAAACACAGGACTGCATGTTCTGTGTCGGAATCCTGATCTTTAGAAACTGGATCTGGAGAACATAGTGCTAAGTGAAATAAGCCAGTCAGAGAAGGACATATTGTGTATGTTTTCACTTAAATGTGGAATCTAATGAACAAAATAAACTCACAAACAAAATGGAAACAGACTCATAGATACACAGAACAGACTGATAGCTGTCAGAGGGGAGGGCGTTTGGGGGCTGAGTGAAAAAGGTGACTGGATTAAGCAAAAAAAAACCCCTCAAAACCCATAGACACGGATGACAGTATGGTGATTACTGGAGGGAAAGGTGGGGTGCGGGTCAGGGAAGGTAGAAGAGGCTAAAGGGGGTATAAATAGTGATGGAAGGGGACTTGACTTGGGGTGATGAACACAATATAATATACAGATGATATGTTATAGAATTGCACACCTGAAACTTATATAACTTATTAATCATTACCATCCCAATAAATTCAATTCGAAAAATGAAGTCAGATCAAGCCAACACATTTTCACCTATGCTAACGGAACAGTTTCTAGACGAATCATTTCACTGCTTTTCAGAAGCCAGTGATTGACTCCCATCAGGAAAGCAGGTACAACTCTGGCCCTCAATTGTTTTAGGTAATCTCTCTAAAAGCCCACTCACAAGGAATGTTCTGAAGAGCGTCATTAGGGATAGCTTAAACATTAAATGTTAACATTATCTCCTCATTTGGCTGGCTAATGGTTCCAGTGCAGATGAAATCTCTCTTATGGGTGTTCTCTATCCCCTACCCTGGGGCTGGGGTAAATGACAGACCTGGATTGATCTGTCTCACGCTATGCCCTCGCAACTTTTGAGCAACCACAGGTGATGGGCATGGGCGATGCAGGAGTTCCCACAGGCCCTCTTGTATTTCAGAGGTGTCTGTGTATGTGACTATGGTCTGTGGGTCCCCCTAACTTGTGCTCACCCACGCTTCCACCTGGCTCCAGGCCTTGGTGTTGCTGGCTGGGCAGACAGAGCATTTTGTTTTCAGTCTGAGAGCTTTCCTTTCTGCCTGTTTGCACTTCTATCATTCTGTAACCTGATGATAAGCGCCATCTGACTCAGGCTTATACTCTAGGCTGTTAGCACTATATTCATTCATGCAAGTGGCCTGAGTGTAAATATTCTTAGGTCTCTTCCCAAGATGGTTTGACCAACCAAATTGCATGTTATTCATTCCCAGGAGTCCGTCACTTTCTTATGAAACTCAAACCTAGGATCACTCCAATAAGCCAATCAGAGTCACCTACCAATTAATTACTTAGGAGTTAATGATAACGATGCTTATTTTTTATAATCAGCATTATTCTACATATAATTTACATACAATAAAATTCCCATGTAAAATGTACATGTTGGCAACCTTTTTAAACCTTTTTAAAAAAATATGCATAGACACACAGAACATTGCAAAGATAGTAGGGAGCATCCCATGAACCATTTACCCTGGTTCCCTCCATAGTTACATCTTATGGAATCACAGTGCGATACCAAGACCAGGAAACTGGTGTCACTATGAAGTGTGTGTATAGTTCTATTCGTTTTATCCCATAATTATGAGAATACAAGATGACGTGGATTTGTGTGGGAACCACCACAATCGAGACACAGAACTATTCTGTCCCTACACTGGTGTCACCCGTGCTGCCCCTTTATAGTGGCAGCCATTGCCTTGCTTCAACTGCCCGACAGTCATGGATCTGTCATTTGTCTCAACAGTTTTGTGAGTTTCTGAATGTTCTAGGAAGGGAAGCTTAAGCATTGTGACCTTCTGAGACTGGCTTCTATCACTCGACATAATGCCCTTAAGATTCGCCCAGGTCGTGTGTTTGTTCTCTTTTTGTCAAGTTGTATTTCAATCTCTGATTCCTAATGTATTGAGTTCATCTATATGCCATTCCCTCCCAAAAGGCTTTGAGGTGGCTTATATCAAGTTATGTACTAACGAGGCTAAGAAAACGCAAATACAAAAGTGGGAATAATGAAATTAGAAAGGCATAGTAAGCTAACCTTAGAGAACCATAGCATAGTCACTGTGGTGACATTTCAGAACTGGCTCTGAAATTTCTGGCATCCAGGTTAAAAAACAGAATGTGATAAATGGCATGGCTGTCATTGTTGGCGAGGAGGGAGCCTGCCAGTTCTCAGATGGAGAGAGCTGCTCTCAAAGACATAACTCAGGAGAAGTTTTGCATAGAGCATATTGATGTAATGGACAACATTCTCAGCAATATTTCTATAGCAAACGCGAACATGGATTTTACTTAGCTGGCTACTTTTCATTGTGACTATCAGTTAGTTACAAGGCCAAAAGTAAAAGTTCAGCTCCATGAAGCCAACCAACAAGACCCGTTAGGGGGCTAGCACTTCAATACAGATTAATGAAGGCTGCAGGGTGGGGAGGCTCCTGTGGTCAGTATTAGTGCAACTCGACAGCTATTTGTGTTTTTTTTTTCCTTTTTTGTCTCTTTGTGAATGAATGTGGCCATGTGATCAGTTATGGCCAATGAGTTGTGAGTATGGTAGATTGTATTTTAAAAGAAGGCTCTTTCTAAAATATGTCACCAGTATGTCCTTATCAGGAGGTTGGGTCTAGTTTTCCTCCCCTTAAACAGCATGGGTGGGCTTTACAGAAGTAATGCTGTTAGCTTCTATCTGGCCCTCAATCTCTTCTCTTTGCTGGAATCTTGTCGAGTGGTTGTTATATAAAATGTTTTGTGTGAAGCTAATTGCAACATACATAGAGTAGTAATTAACAACAGAGAAATGAACTGCTGTCCTGAGATTTGTTTTTAAAGGTATAAATAATGAATATTCCAAAAAAAATACCATGAGGCATAGTCAACATAACTGATTTTTTAACTTTTTCCATTTGAGCTACTTTATGATTTATAGAGATCTCTGTCAATACTGATATTTCTCTTCTTCATCCAAAAATAAATTCTTGATTGAACAGTGCCTCTATAAATATATTTCAAAAATGGAATGTGTATAATCAAAGACAAGGTAGTTTGGAGTAGCTCTATGTTGAAAAAGGAAAGAACTTGGCTGACATTGAACAGATGCCGGCATCCAACTTTGAAAGAGAAGTGACTGAGCAGAATCGTCATAGAACTGATGCTAACTTTATCAGTGTTTTACTGGGGGGTGGAATGACGTACACCTAGCCCTATCAGGAGTACTGAAAATGAGGAAAAGAAATAAAAGATTATGATGTTTAGAAAGTATCATCACACACTTTATTCATTTATTCATTCATTCATTACTGGCTAGCTACTTCGCAATCTTTTGTTGAGGATTTATAACTGTGTCAGAGATTATACTGGCTGCTAAAATTATGAAGACTGATAAGTATTGACCCCTGCCCCAAAGACTTATAGTCTAAGTAAGCATATTATTTAATAATATAATATGACAAATATCATCCTAGATGCATGATTACAGAGAGGAAGTGTATAATATTGAAGGGAAATGCTCAATGTCAGTGCGTATCTAGTTAGCCAGAAAATACAGTATGAGCACTAGTAAGAACAGAAATGTACAGCTCCAAGTGGCGTGGCATGTGTACCCCTCTGTATGGCCATATGTGGCTATCAGAGCCTGATGCTATTAAACACTGGAAATATTACACTGACCTTCTTTGCCATAATTCCAAGCTAATCAAAGCACCTTCCCTTGCCTAGATCTGTTTACAAGGAAACAATGGTGCTGGCCTTACCAACAGAAATTTCCCAGTGCCCTTGACATTATATTTCTCATTGCAAATTTGCATTCTTGTGTAAATGTATTCCCAGGGAGTTTGACTACTGTGCATGCCCCTCCCCTGCTCCTTCCCAGAGAGGCGTCCCCTCTTTGTCTGCTGAATACATCAAGCTTCTTAGGTGAAAGCAGAATTTCAGACCCTGGACCTTGGAAAATTCATCAAAGCAAATGCCACCTTGTTTCCCTGATGACATCTCTGATCGCACAGCATGTCCTTCTTTCTCAGACATCTATGGTTACATGTGATTATCATGAATATTTTACTCACAGTCCTTTTACACTCAATGTGAGGTCGTGATTGAAGTTAGCTGACACTGAGAGTATTCTTGCCCAAGAACAGTTTTTCCCAGTGCAACTGGCTCCTCTCATCTCTCTGAACTGGCTCCATCCCAACCGTGAAACCAAATTCAGTCCCTTTCCACTCACACCATGAAGCAGCCACTTATAGCAAAATCGCCTTCAAGCAATATAGAGTTTAGCAAATATCTCATGCCAGGAAGTGGGAAAATCTGTGTGCAAACCACACAGAAGAACCACTTACTGTTGACTTCTCCCTTATTTTTGTGCCCCTCCAGCCTCTATTTCGGCTGTGTCCAAAGAGGTCTTGATGTGTTTATACCTTCTGGTGGGATGCAGTCCTCACAATGCTCTGCCTTCTGAAAGACAGCATCCCGGACCCTTCAATGGCTCCCACGTCCCTGAGAAGGTGCGACCAGTCCTCTCCCCACACTGATCCTCTTTCCAGACCCTTCAGTCTTGTCTAGACCAAGTGTCTTTGTGGTGAATGAAACACTGTCTGTCTCATTTGCCTTTTCACTCTTTCTTTTACACCCTGGTTTTGCTTGTATGACTTTGGATATCCCCAACCTCGAAACGACCACACACCTAACTCCTACAAAGAGAAGTATTCTAATAGTTTTTGTTGCTGCATGACAAATTGACACAAATGTGGCAGCTTAAACTAACACAAATGGATTATCCCACCATTTATTTCAGTAAGTCTGAAATTTGGGCATGGCATGGCTGGATTCTCTGCTCAGGATCCCACCAGAATAAGCTGGAGGGGTCACTTAGGGCTGCAGCTCATCTAGGCTCAGAGTCCCGTTCCCAGATCATTGATGCTCACAGAGTTATTTCACTGAAGCTCCAGATCGGAGATTCCATGCTCCTTCATCCTGAGAGCCAGCAACCAGAGTCTGCCTGCAGTTCCCCGCCACATGGCTCCTATAGTTAGTTTACAACCTGTGTTTGCTTTCCTCTGGGCCAAACAATAGGTAGCTCTGCAAATTTCTCTTCTGTGAATTTCCAGAGGAAACTCGATGCTTTTAAAAGACCTACGTAAGGATGTTCAGGTACACCCAGATAATCTCCCTATCTCAAAGTCTACTGACTGAAGACCTTCCCTCTCACTGAGTTAAATGGGAGAGGGTGTGTACATCCATGGCTAGGGACCTTGGAGGGACCCTCTTAGATTTCTGCCTCCCACAAACAAGTTTACAATGAAGTGAATAAAGGATAAGCTTCAGGGTCCCTTGTTTGCACAGATATTTCCAGAGCTTTAGGAGAAACCTAGCTGTGTGTTTGCATGGTTTATGCTCATGTAATTTTATGTTAATTATGTTTAATAATATTTTGTAAAAGTAATATATTTGTTCCACATTGAATTATGGCAACTATCACTTTCCACTCTAAATTCTCTGTTTTGTTTCATCATGATATTTTGCAGGTTCAGCTAAGGGGAGGAGGAAGTAGAGGTATTTTGAGTCTCTGTGCATTGGCATATTTTTGTGTGGTACCCAGTCACTTCTGTGTACTAGCTTGGAACAGCTTCCAGGTACAGCCTGCCCACACACCTGTTGACATAACCCAAAGGTATATAGCCAGGTGTATTGCATTACAAATGGAATTCAATGCTGGAAATACGTGAAAAAGAGAAGGAATAAAAGTAGTTTTAAAATGTAAAAGTAGCTCATGTGTGGAAAACCCTTCTGGAAATCAGAATTGTAAAATTACAAGCAGAGAATTTCTCATCAAAGCCTACTTGAAAACAAAGCTTTCTACATTTAGGAATATTCTTAGTAAGGCAATATACTCAATTAAAATCCATAATATAATTTTAATAGAAATGGAATATTTAATAAAGCTTGAATACACCGTTTAATTTCCAATTTGAAAAGATGCTTAAGAAAATTTGATACAGAAATTACACACATTTGGCTTGCATGTGTATCTTTCTAATCAAATTTAAATCTACAGGTTAAAAAGTTCAAATAAACTTTGGATAAAAATTAATAAAGTAGGGAGAATGTGATAAAGAAGAACAATGAAATCAACAGAAATAATTCTCATATTGAGAACCAAAGTATAGCCAAAATATATACATATGCTACCAAAAGTAGTAATTCATTAAAAAGACAGGATAAATTTTCTTAAAATTAGTTAACAGTTTCTTAGAATTTTTGATAACCTAATTAATGAAGAGAATTCACTCGTGTGTAAATAATGGGAGAAGATTTAAACTTCTTGCTGATTTTACAAAATTTTCTGCCCTGAATAAGGGATACCACAAAAAGCACACAAGAAATTAACAGTGCACACTGCAGAGAGGAACTTGCAAATTTCTGAATGCTTCCAGAAATGACAGAAACTCGACAGAAGTCCATCCAAATATAACAACAATTTTAAAATTGTATGACATTAATAATACAAAATAAAAATGAAACTTGACCATCTATGAACATTACTGGGTTTTCTTTCTGGAAAATGGCATTTCAAATTTGTCTTATGAAGAGGTGATCAAAGTATATGCAGCCAAATCAGCAAAACACTGAACAAAATCTCCATTAGACATTTCAGTTTATTCCAACATCCCTCTGACACCTGGAGATTGTTCCTGTCTTCTGGACTCCCCTGCTGGCTTCCTCGGTCTGTCCACATGTTCTCCTACACTCATCATTTTGTATCATCCCCTGGGAAGAGTGGTCATGTGGATTTTTCTAAACCCGCTCCTCTCTCTCCTAGGAAGACAAACGTCAGTGGATTTTTCCCCAGCTTTCCCATAATTCCAGCAAATTGCATATTTTCCATATTGTCAAACATATTCAGTGTGATTAATTTCATCTTACCTCCCCGCACCCCACTTTGTGTTAGTATACTAACACAAAGTTAGTATACTTTCAGTAGTCCTTTCTAGGATCCACAAATAGTTCTCTTCTGTGTTGCCCTACATGGCATTAAACTTCTACATATTTTAAAAGCTTTACTATGCCATTGAGTTTTAAAAGGGTTATTTTAATTTAATAACCACAGGCTGAAGAATTATATTCAGCTTCCTAGGGAGACTTTGTTATACAAATCTCAGTAATTTCCATCAGTTGGTGACTGTTTCTGGAGTATTTACCTATACACACACACACACACACACACACACACAATACACACACATATATATTATATATAATATAATATAATTAATATAATATAATAATAATTAATTATTAATAATATAATTATATTATATTATAATATAATTATACTAATTATATTATATTATACTATATTAATTATATTAATATAATTAATATAGTATAATATAATAATTATTAATAATTAATAATTATTGTTAATAATATAATTATATTATATTATACTATATTATATTATATTATATATAATATATATGTGTGTGTATTGTGTGTGTGTGTATATATATATATACATATTTCTAGGGAACTGGATTATTCTAAGAATTATTTTTTCATATCAACAGACATGGAATCAAAAGGTCTTGCATGTTCTCAGGGTAAGAAAAATGAGTACACAAGAAGGATGGTGAGAAAAAATAACCAACTAAATCATACGCAGAACTTAAGAATCTTTATTTATTTATTACCAGAATTCACCTCTCCTTTTTTTTTTTTGTTTTGAAAAGCATTACTCCATGTGATAGTGTGCCGTGATCAAGATCCGCCTCTTGCTTGACTGAGCTGTCACCACCTGTCTTGGTTTGCCACCATCCCGAATCGAAACACAGTGCCAGTGGGCAGACTTCCCACTGTTACTGAAACGACTTTCTTGTTAACCAAGGCAAAACGTCCAGCTCTGAAAATACTCTTCTAAGAACCCCCATGAACTCACCGCGACTCCAGTGTGATGCACGTTTAGAAGGATTGCTGTGAGTCTTTTCAAATGTGTGGTTTATCACAAATTGCCAAAAAACTTGCCTGCAGTGCTGTTTATCAACACTAACTTATTTCAAGCATTCTTCCCGTTAAAGCTTTTAATGTTCGATGTGACTCCTTATGCTAATGTTATATTTATCGCTTGCATTTCTGCTCCCACAAAACAAAACACATTCATAAAATCTGGATTTTGCACAGAGGCTGCTTTTCCTTCAACATTGCATTTAAATGGATTCATTCTAAGTATTTCCTCTATGTTCCTATAAATCTGATATGGGGACTGTTTGGATGGATCAGTCACTGCAATGAATCAGATAACACGTTACACATTAAGGCAAAGTAAATTTAACCTACCGCTAGTAAAAAAAATGGGTTTAGATGTGTGTGGTTTTTGTACAACATGCAATCTGTTGTGTTTGATCTTCTCTTTGGAGGTGGGGGGCGGGTAGACGTCGTCTATGTGCAAACACACTACATGAGTAGGTGCTTATTCAGGCAAATAAATGATCCTTTTCTCTGTCAGCAGGCTCCTACACCCACGCCTGATTTGAAGCAGTGCCATGAGCTCTAGGTGGAGTTCACTTACACTAGAAGGCACAGCCCTTCTACATAAAATTCTAAAAGAGGCATTTGCTATATAATTTGATTTAAGAGAAAAATGCACAGTTGATCGCTAGCCATACTAAGGTCCTTCATGTAGGGAGATTGTGAGTTCAAATATATGAGTTAGGATACATTTGAAGACCAAATGCATAGTTCTTTCAAATTTTAAGTATACCATCCCTAGGGACTATATTACTAATTATGCAAGTCTTATTAAATATAGAATTGTAGAATTGTATCTAGGTTAAAATGAATAGAGGGCTGAATTAGTTGGACTGACTGAAGAGATTTGTCCAATTAAACAGCTGAACTAGTCCCAGCAAAGTCCCAGAAAAAGGAGTAGTTGACAGTCAACTACTAGTCAACGTGGTTGAACTGTTTATTATGTATGTGAACATGAACTATTCAGGAGCCAAAAGCTGCATGGCCTTGGGAGTTAAATCCTGGCATATTGATTGCACCATGTTGGGCACACTGTTTAATTCATTCATAAACTTCTTCTGTACAGTCATGCATGCTTAAAGACAGGGATGAGTTCTGAGAAATAGGAGCTCACCACAAATGTGATGATTTCATCATTGTGTGATCATCACAGAGTGTACTTACACAAACGTAGATCATAGAGTCTACTACACATGTAGGCGATATGGTAGCCCATTACCCCTGGGCTACAAAACTCTACGACATGTTACTGTACTGAATACTGTAAAAAAATTCTAACACAACAGTAAATACTTGCTTATATAAACATATATAAACATATCTAAACAGTAAAAACACAGTTGTCTGCACTTTTTAAGAACAAAACTAACATGCCTAAGGCAACTTGATCTTACATTCCACAGAAGCTGTATCTCTCTGGGTCAAAGAAGTCCACCCTTCTTGCTCATGTTTTTACAGATGTTTTTATCAAACTATCTCTCATTCAATTCATAGAAATTTTTACCTATACACACCTACAAAACACAGACTATAATATGCACATTCTGAGTGGAGAAAACTGGCAAATTGAACAATGTTCATAATGGTCAGTTGTGAAACTGAGTCCACTGTTTAAATCATATTAGCTTGATATCACTGTGTTTGTCTTTCCACAATGAGCTAAACTCCAGTAAATGTTCTGTCATTTCTGAGATTACAGAAAGAGAACATATTAAAGAGCACAAGGACAGTAACTTAAAAGCCATTGTTAATGTCCAATTTTACTCTACTCTCTATCTCGAATTCCAGAGGAAGTTTCATTCTGAAACTTGTTGATAACAGTTTCAAAGGATGTACCTTTATTTTGTCCATGACTACACAGTGCCTCTCAGATGCCACACTCTGTACAAAATATTTCAAATGCACAGAGAATGAAAAAACATGATGCCTTCCATCATGTAGCTTGGAGTCAAAGGAACACAGCATAAAACCGATTTGTGGAAAAGAAAAGGCAAAAGGACAGTAGTTGGTACAATCTTGTAGTGTTGTGAATGCCACAAAGTTGTTTTCATAGCTTAATATAAATCAGGCAAAATGCTTAGACATATAATATTAATCTCAGTTCATCCCTAAATATTAAATGTAACCTGATACAGAACCATGTATATATGTAGGCAGACAAGAGTAAGGTAACTTTATATGAATTGGTAGATTTTTTTGAAAGAGATATTATTAAAGTTTAATTATGTAGATATTGACAAGAGGGTATAAAAAGAGGGAGATATTAAGAAATATTCTTAGTATTGCACAGGAAACCATTATTGGAGTAAAAATACAACCCAGATCTACTTATTACATTTTTAATTTTATTTTCTATACCATGATGAGTTTAACAATAGGACAGGTAATTTTTAAAAAATCAACTTAACAGAATGTAACACATCAGAATGAACTATATTAACTATAGAACAATCATGTTCATCTGTATACCTAAGTTTAATGCCAATGTGAGAAACCTCCTGGAAACTAATTTTTGGGAAGGTGTCCAGAATCTGCAGCATGCTCTTTTAAGGAATCTTAATGATGGGAAGGGAGATCTGCTGACTGTGTTGGTGAGAGCCACAGAACCCGGGTTTGGTAATGAAAGGTATGCTCTGTCTGCTCTCACACAGACAAGGGAGGATTGAGTACTGATTGTGTAGCTGTCCCTCACAATAGGCTTTTGGCTCATGATGTGAAGGCGCCATGTTTTATCCATTTCAGTGGTCCTGGCACAATTCTTGGTATAGTGCAGAATTACCATGAATGATTTTTGAATTACATACTCTTAATTAAAGGTCATGGTTCATGATCCTAGTGATTTGAAATGACTCAAAAACAGTTCCTTGGCTATTTGTAAATATGTATATATTGTTTCTCATGAATGCATGTCATCTCCATCTATAATATCTATGTAGAATGTACTATAAGTTTTGGTAGAAGACTATTTTTTGACCCTATCCTCTCTTTGCAGTGCCTTGGTCTTATGGGGATCATTCATGATTGATAGTTGGATTCATTTCCCAACTAGACACCTGGGTCCAAATGAATGCTTTAATATTTTACCCCATTAAAAATGTAATAAAAAACCTGTCATGGGTAATAAGTTGCAATGAAGTGCTTCAACACCTTAAACGACAGGCTCTCTGTGCTTTCAAATTCTGGTTCTTCTGGATTTGAGGTATATAGTAAACTAAGCTAAGGATGGTACATGTTAGAAAAATTCAATACTTTCAATAAATATCATAATCAACATCAACAACTACCATCACTTTGTTTTATGTTAAAATACTAAAATATTTTTTCAAGAATTATACACTAGACTTGAGAAGGTACAATTTGTAGCTTCCTTCTGGTAGCTGATTTCCTATCTCTGTTTATTACCTTATTTGCACTGGTTTTTGTCGATTAAGCTTTTTATCTACTCTCTTATGTATTAACCAAAAATAATATAATATTCTGAACAAACCTAGATTGTTAGGGCAAAACAACTCAATAAGCTTTCTTATCAATTAATTATTTTTTGGTAAGCCTATAATGTAAAATTAGCCATCATAAAAGTTGCTTGCTTTTCCTTTAGCATATTCAAAGATTCATATTTAAAGAACTAGAATACTTACCTAGATGTAACCCAGAATCAAAAGTTCTACTACACTGATAAATGTGATTTTCCACTTCTGAAAAGTTCCCTTTACTAGTGTGTGTTTTATGTGGCTGTTTGTTACTGAGACAAACAGAATGGCTAAATCAATACAAATGGCCCTCGAGGCCTAGAGAGACCACAAGAAAGTGTAGCATCATTAAACTAAATTACAGACAAGCACTTAAGGAGACAAATAAGTATTTTGTTACCATAACTTCTGATTTTTTTTATGGTGAGATGATTGAAAATGTTTACAAAGCATGCATGGGACCAGGAACAAGGCTTCTGTGGTAGTGTAGTAACAGTTAGGTATGGCTTACTGGCGATGGTGGTTTTAATCAGATAGAGAAGTATAAGCAAGGAGCAGAACTCTGATAGTGTTTCTCTGAGCCCCGATCTTTACCTGGTGTTAGTAAAAACATATTAAATACAACTCAGGAGAAGTAATAACCAGCAAGATGAGAATAGAAAGTCAATGGAGATTAGTTAGACAGCATGGGTATAACCTACTCATTCTGCACACGTGAGCTGTGAGCTGAGCTAGAAGAAGACAGACACCAAATGCGGTGAAAACAAAATCATACTAGAACACAGTCTCAACAGGGATTTCTCTTCCTGCTCTCTAGAACATGCTCTCTGATGCCTTGATTTATTTCACAACTTCCCTACAGCAGATTAAAACAAAGGCAAAGGAACTAAGCTCAATATTCTACAAATTGAATATAGGCCTATGAGATAGAACCAAGGAAATACATTTTTTAAAATTTACGTTAGAGAAAAAGGAAGGGAGAGTGAGAGAGAGAGAGAAGGGGAGAGAGGCAGAGAGAGAGAGAGAGAAACAAGAAACACTGGTTGGTTGTCTCCGCTATGCACCTAATTGGGGACTGAACCCTCAACTTTTTGGTGTACGGATGATGCTCCAACCAGCTGAGATACCTGGGCAAGGCAGGAAATGATCTTGAAAAAATAAACTTTTGGGAAAATACATGTCAAGAGGGAGAAGAACATATGTTGTAGGATATTTTCAACTTGGAAGAGCTCAAGACATAAATGACCTGTGGTCCTGAGCAATACTGTATGTAGGACGTACACAGCAAGGCCTCAATGTCATTTTGTTCAATGCCATTTCATTATAATGTGGAGGAGATGCTGTAGGAACTTAACCTTGTTTATATCAATCAGGCTGTGGTAAAATTGGTTTCATTACATGTTGTGTTACTGGAGTACCAAGACCCTATCCATGATGTAAACTGAAGACTTGATATATATGTATATCCCATACTTGGCAGTTTGGAGCAGTGGTCATTATATAAAAGATTGAAATTGTTCCTGAAACAAAATGAAATAACCTGGCTTAATTATTAACCTTCTTTTATGGATATTTGTTTAATACTTAAAAAGTAATGATGGTATTTGAGGTCATCTACCCCAAGCCTAATGTAAGAGATGTTTCATACAGAACGTTCTAATATAAATAATTTTCAAGGCACAGTTACACAAATTTAAATTTTAACATAAACCATCTCTGCAAAGTTCAAGTTCTTTATAGCCCTCATGAAAAGTAGGATTCAGCAAAAGGTTATTCCTGCTTGTCCATATTGGCTACTTGAGTCATAAATTTGGAGGAATTATTTTATATATACATCTTTATCACTAGCAGTTGTTATTTTGACAGATTAAATGGGAATTGAGTAGACAGCTTTTATTTCACTAAATCAAAAACCTTTTTATTAGTTATAAACGACATTGAGCTACACGTTGGCAAACCATGTAAGACTGGTTTGTGACTTTTTGAGAAAAAAAGGTATTCCATGGGCTTACTGAAAATTTGTCTTCAACATGGCACTACTTTTACATATACAAAAAAGATAAAATGTAAAGAAAGTAAAACATAGATAAATAATTTTCATTTGTCCTTTGACAACTGTGGTGTTCCAGTGCTTACACATATGCATTTCTACACTCTTTTCAAGTTTCCAGAAGGATTAGTCTTTGTTATCTTGCCACTAGGCATCACTGTGCAACTGGTTCTGGTCAAAAAGTTGTGACCAGAAGTTGCATGGGTCACCTATTGCTGGTATGAATTCCCTCGGCACTTTTTCCCTCTTCCATGATGTCATGGAAAAGAAGACTCATATTCTAATGGTGAAAACACAATTTGAGGAATCATGGGCCAACAAATCACTAATTGGTGGACAGTTGCTTGACAGAGTTACCTGGATGAGTAGGGGATTTAGCATGAGCACCAAATAAACCTCTGTACTGTTAAGCCTCTAAGATTTTTCAGTTGATATTTAGACACAATCTAGAATTTCATAACAAAAATCCAACTTTACATGGAACCTTTTGCTTTCATGATATTTCCATGTGGAGTCTAACATAAAAGTATTGTGTTTTGAAGTGCTATTAAATTGAATTTCCCAAAGCTTATTTGAAGCTGAGGCAAAACAAAATAATAAAAGTGAACAACGTGGCCAAACTCAGTCAAAGCAGAAATCTCATTTTGATGCAACCATTTGGAATATAAAAGGATGGTGCCACGTAGTGCTTCAAATATTGTGTTGGCAACTATCTTTCTCTTAGAAAAAGAATCTCCTGCCCACATAAGCAGGACTTTTGTGAGGACTATGTTTTACTATGTCAATAATCTATAGCAGCCAGCATCTCTGACCTACAGGGTATTATAGTTGGCAGAGCAACATGAAGAGAAACTCTGAGGGTGATGTTGGGTGTCTTATTTCTGGAGGGCAGGAAGGAAGAGATGGATACAGCCAAGGGAAACTCACTTCATGCCAGCAATCCCTGGGGACTTTAGTGAAATTCAATTTTTTAAAAAATAATAATGCTACTATTACTTTTTTTAGTCCATTTAAAGTAGTTATTTCTGAAAAAAGAATTTTTCTTTCCTAAGAATGAAATATTTTTCAGAGTGGAGTTTTCATAGAATTTCTTTTTGCTTGGAAGCAGTTACATTTATGAGAATGATAGTGATATTTGGGGAGTTTCAAAAGCTATGAGAAATACAAATTTTGAATACCAAACTTGCTTGGTATTCAAAACATATTTGGTTGACTTTTTAAATACCTTTGAAAACTAACTTGCTGGGAAGTTCCGAGATGATGATATGACTAGTACTCCTCATTAGTACTGTATCAGTATTCTCACTGCCTTGTGTTCTTGGACTGAGGGTGCTCTCCATCTGTTCTCGTTAGGTGGGAGCACCAACATCCTGACACTGACTGACTAAAAGTGTGGGGAATATTTTTTTCCTTGTTTTACATTTTTTAAGGTTAAGACTGTTGTGGATATGTTCATTTATAGGTTTATCTGCAGTACTATGGGCATAGAGAAGAGAAACAAACATTTTTAAAGTCATCTGCTGAGGTAGGCAGAATAACACTACTCCTAAAAGTGTCCACATCCTAAACCTTAGAAACTGTGAATATATTCTCTTACGTGGCAAAGTAGAATTAAGATTTCTCATTGACCTTAAAATAGGGGAGACTATACAGATTTCCTGGATGGCGTTAAAGAACTCACAGAGGTCCTTAAGTGTAGAAAAGGAGGAGAGAAAAGAACGAGTGTCAGAGTGCTATGGTGTGAGGAAGGCTCAACCTGCAGTTGATGGCTTTCAAGACGGAAGAAAGGGGCCATAAACCAAGGAATGCAAAGTGGTTTTTGAAGCTGAAAAATGCAACAAAATAGAGTCACCATGAGTAGCTCCAGAAAAAAATGCAGCCCTCATGACACATGACTTTAGCTTAGTAGGACCCATGATAATTTCTCACAAAACGGTAAGATAATACATTTGTGTTTTAAGCTGGTATCTTTGCTGTAATCTCCCACAAAGGCAATAGAAAACTAGTATCTCCAAAAGCTGTTGTTACCTAAATTGTTAAGAAAGCACTGAGTAATCAACTGTTCATAATTTCAACCAATAAATATCAATAACAACAATAAAAACTATAAACATTTTATATGAAAGCACTTGAGAATTTTATTGGAAACAAGTCTCACTCCCCAGAATGTTTTGGGAAGTGGAATCTCATTTTTAAAAGAAATAGAAGAAGCTAGCCATCCTTTATGCTCAGGTTTGCTCAGATGCAATTTCACCCAGAAGCAAAAATGGACTAGGCTCTCTTGTGAAGTCCTTCGTAGCTCACAAATCTATGGTGGAAGGCTAAATCATAACAAGCCAGGATCTTAAAAGGTCAAGCTGAAGTTCTCCACTGAGTTGGACTGGGGTACAAGCTGAGAATATTCTTTAATACGGAGGCAGATGGTAAATTTGCCAATCCAATCAGATTCTACTTTGATGTTATTCTGCTTAAATTTGTAGGTTCTGGTTAAGGCTGTTTATATTTATTTTCAGATATATTTTTCTTTCTTCATTTTTATATAATTCTTGGAATTGCTACTTCTGCATCTTGCTTAAGCAAGTTATTCATTTGAACCAATCTGCAAGCTTCCACCATCACTTGGTTCCAATTTCAACTCCATTATTGTATAAAATTTCATGTTTATAACATTCTAACCCTGTGTTAAGAATAACAGCCTCAATCATCAAGGCTTATGGGTCCTTCAACATTTCCAAGTATGACAAATACTCATAAAAGAGACATGCACATTTTAAAAATTTATTCTGTGGCATAGTAACATTTGCCTAACTCAAAATGGGAACTTTTTATTCAGCGCAGAGGCCATTGCAATGACCCCAAATGCTTAGGAAGGACCATGAAGATAGAATCTTTTCAAGTCACTTAAAAATCTGGTGGAAAAGAAAATTAAACAAAGCAAAATATTAGCTTCAGTCTCAAAACCTTATTAGAATATCAAGACTGTTGAAGAAGTTTAGGAAAAGTATTAAAACTGTGGCAAATAAGTATGCAATGATAAGTAGGATTTAGTAGAAAATTTTAGCTAACTAGTCTTTTGGGATTATGTTCATTGCTAAAGTAACTAATTAAAATAGATTATAAGAGATGGTTAAACATCGATCTTAATTTTCTTTAATGTTTATCTAATCAATTAGCATTTGAAAATATCTGGATATTTGGTATACCATAGATGAAAAATCAAAATAATCTCAGAGTATTTCATAATTAAAATAAATATTTTAATGTTATAGAAGCAGGGACTCAGATGCTTTCATTTTTTCCCTCGTTAAGCCAAGTGAGAACAGACAGCCACGAAAGGAGAATTGAACTGAGAATCAAAAAATTTGAAATTTCGTCATTACATTGTCACTAAGGAGTGTTATGTTCGGCTAATTACTCTACTTCCTGAGCCTCCGTTTCCATGAGCATGAACTCTGTTAATCAAGTTATTAAAGATAAAGATTCAAGAATCTTCTATAGCCTTTTATATAAGCAATGAGGATACATGAATAAACAGAGAAAATGCACGGAATTTATCCTCTGATGACCCTTCCTGAATCATCTACCTGCTAGGAACCACTACAACATAATATTAAGGCAGTTTCATATTGGCAAGTTCATCCACTGTACCTAAAAATATAGGCTCTTCAGGATTTCAAAATTAAAGTTTCTATGATAAAATTTTTCAGAGCTTCTTTTGAAAGAATATTTTATTATTTATTTTTATTATTTTTATTCTACTACAGTTGTCCCAATTTTTCCCAGTTTGCTCTTCTCAGCCCAGCCCATCCCCTTCTCCCACAGTCAAACACCACGCCATTGTCATTGGGTCATTCATACATGTTCCTTGACTAGTCCCTTCCCCTTCTTTCTACCATTTCCTCCTCCACCCTTCTCTCTGGCTGCTGACAGTCTTTGAAAGAATATTCAGCCAATAAAGATTTTAAGAAGCAATTTAACTTAAAAAAATCAAAATCAAAATATTTTCAGTACATCAAAATTCAGAGTATCAAAAATAATCATATAAACTGGATTTATTAAATTACCATCTTATGAATAGGGCTACCAAACCACTTTTTAGAGTGAACTCTAGGGATTTGCATGGAATTCCTAGTTTATGAGACAAATTCTAAGCAAAGAGGAAACTTGTTTTAAAAAATTCTGATACAAAATTTCTTTTGTTGTCTTTGTTTTAACTGCTGGTTTACAGCAAGCCATAATTATACCTAGAAGGCACATAGGGAGAGAGAATACTTTTGTGTTACCCAACTATTCAGAGTTCAAGCACTTGTAAAAATGTAAATTTGGCTTTGTCAGAACAACTTTTGTTTTATTCTCTTCCTCTTTCTCTTTTCCTCCTCATACCATCAGTTCTTTTATTTTAGCTGTTCTATTACTCATTATTTTATACATATTATTTTGTATTTTTCTTCTATCACACATTGTCCCTTTTAAATCCTGAGTTCAAATGCTCCCTTCTCTCACTGTCTCTCCCATTACTCTACCTTCCCATTTTTTAATCTTTTATTTTCTCATTTTTAATCTATTATTATTTACTCATATTTCTAGTCTGAGGCCCCACAAAAAACTACGAGTGACAGAGAATAAGTCATTTTTCTCCTTCTTGGTAAAGTTCTGAAGAATCTTGATGAGAGTCTTATGGGTTAACCTGTTCATTCTTGACTATTCAGTTATCAATCACCTTCCTTTCACATTCAGATGTCACCATGGGTTATTGCTTCCAAGCCATCATATGGCCTTGATAACTGGTACTCAAATGCAATAAGCTATTAGTCCCATTCCACATCTTCGAAGAGTCTTATTCTAACCCCTCAGAGCCTGTAGAGTCCTGACTTGTAATGTCTCTAAAATTGACCTGGATATAATTTTGGTTATTTCTCCATAATTAATAAACATGGACACTGGTTGAGAAATATACTTAGCCAGTTCTCTTAGTAACGAATACTATATTACTTTCCAGCTCTGTAAACTACTCCAATAAATTCTTTAATTTGTTTTCTGTTGTCCTGTATTAGTTAAAAGTTTCTGTTGAAAGTGAGAAATCTAAACTCAAACATCTCAAATCATAAGAAAGAAGTGTTGCCTCAAATAACTAGCAGTTCAAGGGAAGATTATGTCCATGCTTGCTCAGATCCAGAGCATCAATGACACCATCATGTTGCCTGCCCTCTTGTTCTCTCCCTCCTAATTTCTTAATTCTACACCCTTTTTATGCTGACCTAATACGTGCTCCCTATGACACAGATTGGATTTCTACATTATAATAATTCTAGGACAATATCCCATAGACATAAAACCTCCCTCTAGCTTATACTTAGCTCTTAAAAAATCCAGGAGGATATGGTATTGTGTGGCCCAGTCTAAATGACACAAATATCCTTGACTGTTACACATAGAATGGATGAGAGGTTATGCTATAAGAGCCTTGATTGTAATCTCTAAAAAACCTATATAAAATGGGGGAAGTATTCCCAAATGGTTGTACAAAAGAATTCTAAACAGACAAAAATTATACTTGGAAAAGTACAGTCTACACAGACCCTTCAAAATGATACAATTCTTGGCTATTGTGAATAATGCTGCTATGAACATTGGGGTACATTTTTTTCTTTTAAATTGGTGTTTCAGTATTCTTAGGGTATAATCCCAACAGTGGAATTGCCGGGTCAAAAGGCCATTGGATTTTTAGTTTTTAACAATTTGGCATCCATTTTGGAATGAATGTGCCTTTGTGGAACTTGTGGGACCCAGCACCATAGGCTAATGCACTCAGGAGTCTCTCCTACCCATGCATTGGGTAATAGGCATACCTCAGTCCTAACTGTGGACATTCAGTAGCCTGTGAAACTGCTGTAAGCCCTTGTGGGCACAGTCTGGGACCCCCTGGAAAACACTGCTTAGACAGTCACTCGTAACTGAGAGAGCCATTGTGGAAGTCCAAGAGTCCAGTGGAGAGGTTTTGCCACAGTGCTGGAGGATACAGATGAGCTTGGATATAGAGGAAGTGTAAGAGAAACAGCTTGACTTTACCTGTGGTAGCCCTCCCATAAGGTGCACAGCCCAGAGACTGTCTCAGCACGTGATTTCTCCTGAGGGGGAAAGTGAGAACATGTGAGTAAGTGCCCAGCTTTCCCAGCTGTGCAGGATGCTGTCAAAGAGGCCCACTCTTCTCTGCCCTATTCAGTGTACTGAGTCATGAGCTGCATGATGTGGGGGTAGGGGAGACAGGAAGACTCTGGGAGAGTGGCTGACGGGACTCTTGGGAGGCATTAAAGGGACAAGGATCCTACTAGCTTCATTACAGAATTAATCAAGAACTAACAGACAAATTAAAATTGCACTAACAGACAAATGAAATTGGTCCACTATCTTACACCATCATAAAAATCAACTCAAAATGGATTATAGACTTAAACATAAGACCTGAACCTACAAAAATCCTAAAAGTAAATAAGAGAAAATCTCCTTAACATTAGTTTTAGCACAGGTTTTTTGGGATATGACCCCAAAAGCATAAGCAACAAAAGTTAATATCAATAGGTAGGACTACATCAAATAAAAAAAAAATTTGCACAGGAAAAGAAACAATTAACAAGATTGAAATGTGACCTTAAAAATGGGAGAAAATATTTGCAAACCATCTATTTCAAAAAGGGTGAATATCCAAAATATATGAGGAATACATGCACCTAACATCACAAGAACAGACGGTATTATTAAAAATAGGCAGAGGAACTCATTAAATATTTTTCTGAAGGAGTCATGCAAATACCAACACATACATTAAATGATCCTCAACATCACTAATCATCAGGGAAATACAAATCAAAACTACAATTAGATCTCACCTCACACCTGTTAGAATATCATTCATGAAAAGGTTAAGAAATGCGTTGGCCAGGATATGAAGAAAGGGAACTCATACACTGTTTGTGGGACAGTACATCTGTGCAGCTCCTATGGGTAACAATTTGAAGTTATCTCAAAAATTGAAAAATTGAGCTACCATATGATCCAGAAATCTCACACTAAGCACATATCCTAAGGAAATGTAATCAGTATTTCAAAGCACTTCCATATTTATTGCCCAATAGCCAAGATACTGAAACAATCTAAGGGTGGTATGGGTGTGTGTGTGTGTGTTCTTGCCATTTGCAACAACATGGATAAACTTGAGAACATTATGCTTACGTCTATCTGGAAATAAGTCAGATAGAGGAAAACAAATATTGTACGTGGAATCTAAAAAAGCCAAATGAGAGAAACAGAGTAGAATGATGGTGGCCAAGCAGTTGGGGTTGGGGGAAAACGGGGAGATGTCGGTCAAAGGTACAACTTTCAGTTATGAGATGAATAGTTCTGGGGATTTAATGTATAACACAGTGACAATAGTTAGCTATAGTTTATTGAATACTTGAAGGTTGCTAGGAGATTAAATTTTAAATGTTCTGACCACAAAAAGAAATGCTAATAATGTGAGGCGAGGGAAGTTTTAACTAATCCTGCTATGGTAATAGTTTTATAATATATGTGTATTAAATTTTCTCAAAATGTGAGCGCTCCCTTTTATGTAACGCTACCATCAGAAATCTGCCAGTTATGTGTATAGCCAATGTTTCCCCACATCTCTTAATAGATCCAGAGAATCTCAAATGGAAGGATCTAAGCTTCAAGTCTTACCCACTTTGTTATACAGATTAGGACACCAAGATCAAGGAAATGTAATAATCTAGGTACTAAATAAAAAGTCATTCATGGTTTGTCTTACATAAGTCTTGTCAAAACCCTAGTTGAATTTTGGCATTTACACATTCATGAATAGAAATGTAGCTGTGACACTGAAATTAGCAGTCAGTGGTGACTAGATATTTCACAGCAGGTGCAGCCCAGAAATTTATCTTGTCTCACATTCCAAGTGATGCAACAAGTGCAATAGCCCCAACTGTATGTAACCTAGACATCCTAATAGGAGTGAGTGCAAATACTATGAAAGGTCAAGATTAATGCCAGGAAATTGGTGCAATGACTACTGTTAAGACACTTTGACCTAAGTGAAAGAAGAGCATCCAATCATGATGGAGATAGGGCTTGGCTTATTCATCTTGGTTAATGTTGCTCAGTGTTTAAAATGTGGCCTAAAACAATAAAATAAAATGTGATCTAGCCTTTCCTATTAGTGTCTATTTATGTGAACTCTCAGCTGCAGGATTATATTACAGGCCTGAAACAGTATTTAAAAACAGAGATTGTAAATTGCCAACACAGTATATATAATTTCAGAGTACAAATTAGCATCTGTTAGTTTATTTACAAATTATAATACAGAAAAGACACCAAAAAATAGGAGAGAGATCTCCATTTGCTGTATGATTTCAGGCATGATTGTAGGATCCTTATACATTTTAAGATCTTCCTTAGAGAGATCACATAATATCTTATTATATGCACAGTTTTAAGAGTTAGACATATGTTAAGTTATTTAATATAACAGCTCAATGAGGCAAGTTACCTGTTTTATAGACATGGAAACTGAGACAGAAAACAATACTTTAAGTTCACTATTCACCAAACCTCACAGAATTATTATAGTTTGATTAAATGATTTTAGTATGGTTAGAATTTACTATAATTCACTTAAAATGACTGTTTATTTATTTACCAAACATATATTAAGACTCTGCTGTGTCTAGGTATGGTTCTGGAGCCCGCACACAGCCATTAAAAACTCTACACAGCTAAGATCCATACTATCGCAGGCTTACTACCAAAGACCAAGAGACAATAAAAAATGTAATTTTTCCTTAGCCTTGAAGGGGTAAATGGAATAAAGTAACAGAACAAAGAGTGATGGGTGATGAGTATGATCATGTCCTTTAGGCAAGTGATCCAGAAAGCCCTTTTTGATGAAGTAACATTTTTAGTTGATAGTTCAATGATGATAAACGGCCAGATGTATGAGAATACAAAGGTAGGATGTGTAGCGAATGAAATTTTTCTTGTATGTACATGAGCTTGCATGATCAAAGGACAAAAAGAAGCTGTAGAGACTGGAATGGACAAAAAAGGGATAAGGGTGAAAAATAGATGGAGTCCAGGTTTTGGGGGGCCTCATAAGCCAAGGTCAAGGTTTTTAATTTAGTAAAAAGGAAGTAGAAAAGTATTAGAGAATGATAAATGTTTGTATGACATTTACATGATTGGATTTACATTTTAAAAGGTGACTGTAGGAGAAACAGACAAAAATAAAAGCCGAAAGACTAGTTGAGAAGGAATTGCAGTAGTTCAGATAAATGACAGTGGACTTGAGATTCCCTAGTGATGGAGGCCTTCAAACCAATTATTGTTAGCTATTCTTCCTGACCACAAGGCTGGGTCCAGCCTCCTTTTTCTATTAGTTAGTGTTTGGAATTCTGGTTTAAGCTTGAAAATCCAGCAGGACCCAACATCATGGCTGAGATTAAACTGTTAAAATTGTTATAACTCTACTACCTTTTGCCCACCACCAACATCAACTGGGAGTATGCGATCTATATTCATGTTTATTTAGCAACATAGCACAAATTTATGACCATAGCCTTGTTCTGACAAATCTACAGCTGAGTCAGTTCACCAACATGAAAACTATAATCCCAGATTCCCCTGCATTCTTACTGCCCCAATGGCAGAGCTCTTGGAGGGTCATATCTGTTTATTTGATGGCCCTCCATCTGTCAGAAGAAAAGTAAAGTACCTAAACTCTGTGAGGAAATAATTCTGCTATTTTTGTTCTACTTTTCATGGCATATTCCACTCCTGATACTATAGAAGCAGTTTTCACTGAGCACAGATATAGGAGAGAAGATCCACAGTAAAGCAGGTAGAACGATATGGAAGCTGGAACCTGGCACTTGAGGAGCCGTTAAAGGAAACATACACTTTAGCCAAGAGGATAGTAGGCATTACTAAGAATTAAACAATCTTTAAATATTGATGAGATCTCAAGAACTCTGTATGTGTTTAAGAGTAGGTTAGAGTACCTTGGACACATTTTTCATTTCAATATGAGAAATTGCTTTTTTGGCCAAAGATTGAATATACTTCTCTATGAAAATTTATTTTTTGCATATCTGGAAATATCTTCGCCCCAGTTTTTAGTAATGAAATCTTCTTTGAAAGGGGAAAAAAAGCATCCTAAGAACATCCGGTTCAAGAGCAAGTCATCTCGAATGGTACCTATGAATATCTGACCAATAAGAGAACCCAGTCTTTCGCATGGCAGTGATTCATTCATTCAGTGATGGGCACAGTACCCCCAGCACACAAAAAACGACTCAGTTCCAGGACAGTCATTTGAACTGAGCTCTCTTTCCTCTGGGATTACTGAACTTGGAAGACAGAAACCTAGAACTTTCAAAGGACACAGTGTAGAGAGAGATATTTTTGAGAATGAATCAAACACTAAAAAAGAAGAGTGATTCAGGGTGTGGAGGAAAGTATGTTATATGAGTCATTAAATTTCTTTTTTATCAAAGTCACTTTGAATAAAATTTCTGCTTCTCTAAAGTGAAGGAAACCTGATTCAGACAAGAAAAGTTTATGTGCAGTAGACAGAAAATGTACATAATTTGCTTCTTTCTAAAAGATTATAGTAAGTCTTTTAGAAAATACATGACTAACTTTCATAAAATAATAAATGATATGATAGTGTAGTATGTAAATTATTAAATTGGTGCTTATAATTGGTTTTGTGGTTATTCATACATGGAATAGTCCATTAGAAATAGGATCTTAAGTACTCATAAGTAAAACTTTTGACAAGTTACATAACTTTCCATTATTCAGTTTTTTCATTAATAAAATGGGAAATATGATAACATCTATATTGTAAAATAGCTCAAAGGTTAAATGAATAATAGATATAAAGCATGTGGCACAAAGCTGGCAAATAAAGTGCTCAGTGAATATAAACTACCATTATAATTGTTGTTGCTGCTATTGTCTTATTATCAACATCATTATAACATGTAGCTTGCAACATGGCTCCCAATGATCCCACATGTCAGTTTTCAAGCCTTCATATAATTCTTTTCTGTCAAGTGTTGGATGTACCTAATGGCTTGCTTCTCATTAATAGAATACAGGAAAAGGAATGGAATATAGTGGGATACAGAAGACCATGACTTCAATCTTGCTAGCACTCTCTCTCTTTCTGTTACTTCATCTTGCCCCTTGGTTGTTCTGAGGAAAACAGTCACCAGGCTTTAAGATGCTCTGCAGAAAGGTCCAGGTGGCAAGGAACTGATGGAATCCCTGGCCAACAGTCCATGAGGAAGTCAATTCTTCCAATAAGTAAGTGAGTAAGCTTGGAAGCAGATCCTCCCCAATCGAGCTGTCAGATGAGGATGCAGGCTAATACTTTGATTTCAAAACACTTGCATTCCTGATCCACAGAAACTATGATGTAATAAATGTTTGTTGTTTTAAGTCATTAGGTTTTCATGTAATTTGTTAGCCAGCAATACATCACTAATACAGTCATCATTACTAGCATGCGGAAGGGATGCTCATGGGGGACATCATACTCCAGGAATTGGGGCGTTGGGGCTTTGAAAGATAGGTAAGACTGGGATAGGGATAAGAGGTGAGTGGAGAGTAGGAGGTCATTTAAGGTTACAGAACAACATGGGCTAAAGCTTCAAGAACAGAAGAGCAAGTATTTGAGAAGCACTGAGAGAAAACCAAATAAGATTGAGATGGAAGATTTGGAGTAATTTTGATTAGGTAGATGAAGAAAAATATCAGTGTCACTAAAGTTCAGGTTTTTCCACTAGACTTATTAGATATTTGATAGTAGAATACGATTCTGCCTTAATGCCATCTTTCAAAAGTATCTAAAATCACACCTGTCAGAAAAATTTTTAAGAAAAATAATTTGAATCAGAAACAAATGAAAATAGGATGAATGGCTAGATACCAGGAATCTCTAGAGGATTTTAAACTCAGAAGTGGCATGGTGAAAACAACATTTATGGAAAGTTATTTGAACAGACACCTGTCCCATGAAATCCAGAGAAAAGAAGCTGCTGTCATGAAGGCCAGCTCTAATCCAACATAAGGACATGTCTGCACAGACTAAGGGAGAACAGCAGGGATAGAGACAAAGAACAGGTCTCCTGGATAGCCTCTGATAAACACGCCGTGCCTAGAATGCCAGATCTTTAGGAGTGTCAATACAAGTAATTGATTGATCGATCCGTCATTCATTCTACTTCACTAGGGAGTAAGCAAACTAGGAATTCTCTATCCGCTATCTCTTGATTGCTGTGCATCTGTTCACCTGTGCAACTATTGCACACTGGTAGCTATTAGAGATATACAGGCTCACATATTAAGAGCAGTTTTTTGCAGAGAGAATAAAAGTCATAAAATGAATTCCAGATACTCATGTTTCCTATTTTGCAACCTACTGAATCCTATTTGATTCTTGAAATATTTAAAATTAGAACTATAAATCTAGTTGAAGGTGAAATAAATCAAAACTACTGCATTGAAGACTCATTCCACTACTTTTTGTTGTTGTTGAATAACACAGTGCTAACTACCAAGCAATCTAAAAAAAATTAAAAGCACAATCTCTGCCCTAATGAACCTTACAAAGTAACTGGATTTAAAAGGCAAAAGTGCATGTGCAGTCACATACAAGAATAAATGAAGAGCCATTATATGATAGAGACACTCTTAATGTGTAGCACAAAATAATGAATGATTTAGCCATGTCAATATGTAATGGACTGTTGACTATATGTAGAAACCCTATCTATTAACATATTTAAATGGAATTGAAATATATGAGAAATTTTTTCTAAGGCAACCATTTTCTTTTCTCATCTGTTTCTTGTTTAGAAATTTTATTGTATTCCATCTGTCTTTTCACTTTGTTTTGTTACTAGAAACTATCGTGACAGTTTATTAAAAATGGATGAATTATTATCTAAATATAATAAAAACCACATGGAAAAATAATTGATAGCAATGTGACAATGAAAGAGAAATTACTTATTTTACAAGAACATAAACTGTCTATAGTATATTCTTAAGCAAAGCGGAATCAAATAAAAACTGGAATTTATGCCCATGTGAGAGGTCATTTAGGTGAGAGAACAATTCAGCCATTTCAGTTTGCATTTTATTTTTTCAAATAAATTTTGCATTTAAATATAACATGCTTACAGAAAAGTACATAAATCATAAGTGGAGAGCTCAATGAATTGTTATAAAATTAAACCCAACCATGTAGTCAAAACCCAGATCAGATAATGAAATATTGGCAACACCCCACAAAGGTATTTAATAGCCTACAAGTCACTTCTGCCCTTTTGAAGGATAAACATTCTATTCATTTCTGAAATCATAAACAGCATATGCCTATTTTACAAACTGTAATCAAATGATGATTTAAGTGTTTTTAATTTTTGTCCTTGTTGTGTGAAGCTGCAATCTTTCATTCTCATTTATATAATGGTATTACAAGGAATTAATATATGAATATATTAATATGTGTTATCATACCGCTCTACTTGGACATCTGTGTTGGTTTTTAGTTTCAAGCTACTATGAATAGTGCGTCCATAAACCAATTTTCATCAAATTTTATATATGTACTTAATTGAACTAGGTAGTATGCCTTGTACGAAATTCTTCAGATGAATAATTTCATATCATTTTCAACAAAACACAACACAATAGTTACTATTAATATCCTCACTCTTTAACTAGGGACTGAGGTTTCCAAAGGTCAGTAACTCCCGAGATGACAGAGCTAGTAAGTAGTGCAGGCAGGGCTCATAATCCAAGAAATAAAATCTCTAGTTTGTGCCACAGGTTCTTGTAGAAGTGATAGAAATAGTAATAAACAAAACAGATCATAATCCCTGTCAACCACTGAGTTGGTCTTGCAAGGAGCAGATAATAAAATATGTCATTTGTTAGCTGGTGAGGTGATAAGTATAAAGGAAAAGACAAAGTAGGAAGGGAAATAAGGAATGGGAGGGGTGTTGGTTATAACATAAGGAATGGTGACCAGTAAAGATTTTGATGAGCATAGGAAGGTTTGAATCATAAACCAGGAGAGCCTGTCTTATTGCAGTGCCTATGCTGTCTATTACCATACTAAACAAGAAAATGCATGCTTATAATCTCTTGGTAGAGATCTTCTGAAAATAGTGTGCACTTTTTGTTTTTTGTTGGTTTATTTGGTAAATCATCTACTGACTACACGTTAATGCATAGGGCATAAAACAACAAAGCAAAAGAGGAAAACAAAATATATATATTACAAAAACACTTTTTTTGTTAATGGACACAAATATTTTGTGAATATTTGAAGACTTCCCAGTGTATGAGGCAAAATTAACAAAAAATATGCCTACATGTGGTAAATTCTGGAGATACTTTAATAAATAGTATAAAAATAATGTTACAGATATTAATCTAAAAGAAAAAATATTAGAAATAGTTATTTACAAGGAGCATAAAACACTTGGTGCTTATGATGGGAGAGGGGGCAGGGAGAATGATCCCATGAATTCTTAGAACATCTGTAGTACTCTTAATTTAATCTTGACAAACCCTATGGGGCAGGTGCTGAAGCACAGCTTCCAGTGAAGCTGTAAGAGGAACCCAGACAGTCTGGCCCCAGACTCAGAGCTCAGTTCTACCTTAAGAAGGGGAGAGTGGCGGGGTGGGGGGAAGGGGAACAACTGTAACTGAACAACAATTTAAAAAAAGAATTAATGACTAAACGAAATGATGTCTTGAAACTCTCTTTTGCCATCTATAACATTATCCTCCTTTGCAATTTTTTTCATATTATTGGCCGTTCTTCTACCTAATTTCTAAATTCTGGAGTGCCCTAAGTCTTGCCAATGAACCTTCTATTCTCACTGAAAACTGTCCCCATCCCATAGTTTCTAATAACACCATAGTCTAATGACTCCCAAATGGAATCCTTTCTTCCGACCTCTGGACACCTAAATCTGAATGCTTCACATTCTCTCTCCGTCTCAGATGTGATCCTTTCTAAAATGAACAGTTGTCTGTTTCTCTAGTTTTGCTCCTTCACTGCCCATGCTCACCTCAGTATGTGGTGTACCTCTCCACCGGTTGATCAAGCCCAAGACCTAGGAGTCGTTTTTAGCCCATATACCCCTTTCACTATCACATCCAATCACGAACAAATCTTGCTTACTCTGATATGGGAGCATAGTTCACATCCTTTCACTTCACTCAAGTCCATTGCCCTTCCTAGTGCAAATACTCACCCATTCAATACGGGGGCTTCCGCCTCATTCCCCTAATTGCTTTCCTTACGTGTGAGGGATGCAACCCTTTCTAATACCTTCTTATTTTACATTCTGAATGATCTTTTCAAAGTGAAAAGTGGACAATTGCATTGCCTCGCTTGAAACAATCAATTGTAATTTATTGCACTTTGTACAAAGCATTTGGCAGCAAACTGTTCATCGTGGCTCCAGAGTTGTACATGATTGGGTTGCTGAACCCTACAACCTCTCTCACTCCTGTTGTGAGCAAACAAAACAGCACTCACATTGGCTTCCTTGCTGTTCCATGCAACTTACTTGTCTCCTTTGGATCTAATTGTACAACACAGTCTGTCTCCTCAACCTGGAATTTCTTCCCAAGGACCTACTCCCTTCCTTCGGTTTTACCAGTCTAGTTCATCTAATTCTTTGGGAGTCAATTGAAATGTTCTTTCCCCACTACACGGTTGTGCATGAGTATCTGTAGTACTTTATCTCACCAATTCGATTTCTTTTGCATCATTTATGGAAATTTAGTCAAAGTTAGGAACAACAGAGTAAGAGTCCATTCCTATGCTTCAGGATCTTAACATTTAACTGAGAAGACAGGCATATATGTCACTACACTGCAGTGTCCAATATGTAGTAATAGAGGTATTCAAGTGACCCCAGGACAAGGCAGCGAGAGGATGTATTAATTTGGCCATGAGGGGATGGGAAGGAAAAATGTCACGTTGTCACAGACAGGTTAGTCGCAGAGTGACTCTGAATTTATGTGAGAGATATGTTTGATTTTTGGAAGAACTGTCATTTGAAAATTGCAAATTTCTGCTTTTCTCTCGAACAATGCCATTGTTTTCCTTTATAATAAAAGGGATACATTGTCTTTTCCAGTGGATGTTTAGGTAGAAACAAAATGTATATAATGCTTTGGCCAAAGACCATGAAGTCTTATGGAATCCTAGGGCCATGGAGTTGAAAGGCAGAATATATATGTTATAGCCTCTGCGTTCAGCCTCACCAACTTCCATTTGTGTCCATATATCCAAGCATATCTCTCCATTAGCAGCTCAACTGTTATTCTATCCACGTAAAGCAAGCAATTTGTTTTGCTGCACAGGATTCTCTGTTCTGAAGAAATATCGAGAGCAATTGAAGGATGCGATCCACTTAAAAATTATTGAATTAAAAGATTAGGCAGAGCTATGTAAGAGTTGCATGTAATTTTAGGTGTCTGTTCTCTTCCTCATCATTCCATAGTTATTTCTAAACTCAATTGTCCCTAAATAGTGTATCAGCAGTAGTTTCTATTCTAATGTGAAGCTTTGTTGACCACATGAGCTTGATTTGAAGAAAAAGCAAAAATGGCTAATTGTGGTTAAAATCCTGGAGATTTTCAATAATCGCCATTACACTCACTAACTTTCTATTCCAAATTACTTGGTCCTCAAAGCTTTCCTTTAGTAATGTTCCTCTGATAGTTACAAAATATTTCCAAGTAGATGCCCTAATTTAATCACAGTTCATAAACTAATGAGCCGTGTTAGACGATTATCAATATTAGTGTCAAAAATTATGGTTGCCAATAAACACTGAACTTGGGCTACCAGGAAGTAGAGTGCACCTAACGTCTAAACAAATACAATAATTTGGGACAGTTGGCTTTACACATTTAATTCAAATACCACTTTACATTGATGACTCAAATTATTAAAGTAATGATTGCAGTCAATTCATTATAATATGGTTATGTTCCACAATACATGGGATGTCATCAGATGTTAGTGGAAATGTGGCATTAAGAATATGAAAAAGCTCATCCCTCCACAAAAGCAACAAAAACTAGCAAAAATTGCCAGAATCGATTTCTTCAGAACTCTGTGAATGAACCAAAGGCTTGCAACAACCAGGGGAGCACTTAGCTAAGAATAACTGCTGAGTCTCCACAACCACGGCAAGCTCCGTTACGGTTTAACTTACTGTAGCCTCATGCGTTACATGCAGTTCAGGTGGTAGCCTTGAAAAAATTATTCCTGGTACTTGATAGAGAAGGGACCTCATTTCTAAACAATTGGCATTATTTGACCTCTCTAGTGGTTTCCCGGAAAACCTCACTGAAAAGCCTTCACTTCATTCAAATTTACTTAACTCACCCAGATCCTAATGCCCTGTGAGGAGAAGACATTTATTTCCTGCTTAAACATCACAGCTCTCTGAGCAATGGAGAGAAGTTGGGGCAAATAATAGGTTTCCAAAAAGCTTAAAGTGAAAATATGCAGAATGATATACATATTCTAACATATCCCCAGAAACCCAGAAGGCAGAGCACACACACGGCTATATGCCACTGTGTACATGCCCATAAAAGCCAAGAGGAGCCACAAGACCTCAGCTGACTGAACTTGAGGATCAAATAAAAGGACACAGAACAGTAACACAAATCCATGTAAAGAAATAAAAAGTACTAGTTAATGCAACTATACAGGTAAATCTGAAAGGCAGTATAAGCATATTTTTGTTGGTATCTTTTATTTCTCAATGGGATTTAAATGACTCTGATATAGTAATGCAATAATTATAAATCTAAGTTCGTGGACACAAAGATATAAAAATGTAATTTGTGGTACTTTGTAGCATAAAGGAGAGAGATAGAGCTCTACAGGGCCAAAGCTTTTGGATATTATTGAAAGTAGGTTGATACATATCTAGATGTTAATGGTTATCCTTAGGGTAACCACTAATAACTCAAAAAATATAGCAAAAAAAAAACTACAAAAGAATTAAAAGTTATCTATTTAGCTCAAAATAAGGCAGTAATGGAGGAAATGAGGAACAAAAAACCCTAAAAAATAATAGAATATCAGTTGTAAATTATACCTTTTCAATTCTTATATTAAATGTAAATGAATAAACTCTTGAATTAAAAGGCAGGGCTTAGGAGGCCCGTATACTCAAACAGGGTCCAACTATGTGCCGTATACAAGAGATACACATTAGAAACAAACACATGAAGAGCTTGAAAGTAAAAGGATTTAAAAAGATATATTCAATAACATGTGAATGGTAACCAAAAGAGAAGTGGAGTGAAAATAATGATACCATACAAAAGAGATTTTAAGACACAAATTGTTACCAGGGACAGAGAAAGTCATTTTACAATGATAAAAACACCAATACACCAAGAAGATACAGCTACTTTCAACATATATTCACATAACAATGGAGCCCAAAAATACATGAAGCAGAGACTGACTGAATTAAAGCGAGAAATATGCAATTCCACAATAGTTGACTTTAATACTCTAATTTCAATAATGGATAGACTACTTGATGGAAGATCAATTAAAAAAAATAGAAAACTTGAAAAACACTTACAACAATTAGCCTTAACAGGTATTTATAAAACATGCAGCAATAACCAAATTTGCACATGTGGTTTTCACATGTACCAGGAACATTCTACAGGATAGACCTTATGGTAGGCCATCAAATATCAATAAGTTAGATACATTCAAAAGTATTGATATCCCACAGAGCATGTTCTCCAACCATAATAAAATGAAATTAGAAATCACAAACAGAAAAACAGAATAACACCCTGCTAAATAATTAATGAGACCAAGAAGAAATCAGAAAAGAAATCAGAAAATGCTTTGAGGTAAATGAAAATAAAAATAAAACCTAAACTTAGGGGACTCAGCAAATTCTGCTTAGAGGAAAATTTATATTTCTAAATGTATACATTAAAAAGAGAGAAAATTTTCAAATTAATAACTTAAACTTCCACCTTAGAAAACTAGAAAAAGAAGAATAAAATCATCCCGAAGCAAGCAGAAAGAAGACAATAAAGATTACAGTGTAAATAAAGATATTGGGACTAAAAAGCAACTGAGAGGATCAAATGAAACCAAAAGTTGTTTCTGTGAGATCAAAAAAATCGACAAACCTTTACCTAGACTGACCAAGGAAAAAAAGAGAGTAGAGATTCCAATTACTAAAATAAAAAATGTAATGGAAGACATTAATACTGATATTATACAAATGAAAATAATTTAAAGGAATACTACAAATGATAACACATTAATGAACTAGAAACCTAGCTGGATTGGACAAACTCTTAGGAGACTCTAGCAGCCAAAACTGATTTGTAAAAAAGCAGAAAACTTGAATAAACTTATAATAAGAAATTAAGTTAGTAGTAATAATAATGGTGGAGGTATGAAGAAGATAATAATAACTTTCCTCAAGAAAATCCAAGAATATATTAGTTTTGGCTTTACTAGTAAATTATATCAAATGTTAAAAAAAGCAATGTGAGTTCCTCACAAACTCTTCTCACCCCCAAAAATAATACAAGGAAAGGAAAACTTTCTCAACTTTCTCTGTGAGGCCAGTATTACCCTAATACCAAAACCAAACATAACAAATCCATCGCAAGGAAAGGAAACTGCAGACCAATATCTCCTTTGAATGTAAGTGAAAGACTGCAACAAAATTCTAGCGAACTAAATACAACAAGGTAGGAAAAGGATTATACTCCATAACCCCATGGTGTTTATTCCAGGTATGCATGGAAAATCAATATGCACAATATACCACTTTTTCCCATCCCATTCCACCCCCCAGTGCTCCCCACCTCTCTC
The DNA here is from genome assembly GCA_004027735.1 of Carollia perspicillata. Taxonomy (NCBI): domain Eukaryota; kingdom Metazoa; phylum Chordata; class Mammalia; order Chiroptera; family Phyllostomidae; genus Carollia; species Carollia perspicillata. Next base: position 23,823 of record PVKM010002116.1, on the reverse strand, counting down.
CCATTTCCACCCCCCTTAGTTTTTGTCCATGTGTCCTTTATACTTGTTCCTATAATCCCCTCCCTTTTTCCCCTGAAATTCCCTCCCCTCTCCCCTCTGGTTACTGTCAGCCTGTTTTCTATTTCAAAGTCTTTGGTTATATTTTGCTTGCTTGTTTGTGTTGTTGTTTAGGTTCCTGCTAAAGGTGAGATCATATGGTATTTGTTCTTCTCATGAGTGTGCTTTTCAGAGGGGATGGAGAACTGTTTGCACAGTGGCTTAAGAAAAAATAAGGATATGGGGTGATTTGGGGCATGTTTTTGGCTTATAGCTTATTTGGGGAGCAAGGGAAATACTGGGCCTCCTGGGAGAACAGGGCTCTGAGCAGGAGTGCTCGCAGACCTCCCAAGGTTGGAATCCCATAAATAAAAACCTGTTTCCTTCAACACTAATTGCTAGGTCGTGCATCATGGCAACACATGGATAGGCTCCGGTTTGCTCAGTTACAGGACAACCAGATTTCTAAATGTTAAGAAATAAACTTGGATGAATACTTCACTCCATATCCAAAGTTAACTCAAAATTGATCAAACAGTTAAACGTAAGATCTAAAATTCTTACAAGAAAACATAGGTGTAAATTTCCATAATCTGGATTAGACCACGTTTCTTAAATATGGTACCAAAAGCACAAGCAACCAAGGGAAGATAAATGAATTGGACTTCACCAAAAGTAAAATGATTTGTGTAACAGAGGACTTTATCACAAAATTATAGAGATAAATCACAAAGGGGGAGAGAATATTTCCAAACCATATGTCTTATAATGGTCTACTGTCCAGAATAGATAAAGAACTCTAAGTACAGAGGTGGTGAGAAAACAACTATGAAAGAACACCTCAAGGAAATGAGAAGGCTGAGAGATTATTCCCTTCTAAGATGAAGAAGCAAGTTTGGGCTACAATAATAAATCTCTGGCAAGAGACAGTTGTCTGATAAGAGAGAAAGAAAATATGGTCAGAACAAATGCTGAGGGAAGTGAAGATTTACCTTGCACTGGCATTAGCTAATATCCTAGGAGGAACAAAAGAATAGAACACCCCACCATGGATACAGATAACAATATGAGGATTGGCTTGGGGTGACTTGGGGTGGGGAGAGGGTGGGGTTGGGTGGAGGTGGGGAAGGGGAGAAGAAGCAAAAGTGGGGACAGCTGTAACAGCATAGACAATAAACAATACAAACTAAAAAAGAAAGAAAGAAAAGGAAAAGAACACGCCATACATGATACTTGATTTTAATTTGAATTAAATCTCTCGATTATTTATTAAAATGATGGGTCTTGCCTTTACTGATTTCTTTATGTACATCAAAAAATTTTAATAAACCTGGGAAAGTAACAACACATGCTTATTTACTTCATGGCAAAAGGTAAAGTCTAAACCCCATGTTTTAAAAAGTAGATTGTAAAGATTTAGCAGAGAGAATTGAATTTATGAATATTTAGGGCTATTATCTAAAACAAGATCTTTTTTCTATGAAAGCTCTATGGTATTCACTCATTCAGAAAACATTTAGTGAAAGACTACTGCCACATGTCAAGCACTGCCCTTGTTTTCTGGGTACACAGCTGGGAACAGTCAAACCCCTGTTGTCCTGGAACTCATATTTTAGTTGGGGAGAGGCAAAAAGTAAACAAACAGACCTTTTAAATAAACAGGAAACATGAGCGTGATGAATGCTACACAGAGAAATCGAATACAGTGGTGTGACAGAGGGCGACCGGGTGACCACGTTATATGGAGACTTGTAATAGTTAGGAAAGTGCTAAAGACAGTGACGAATATTCATAAATGCACAAATGTCGGTGGCTTCACAGTCACCTAATGAACCAGTGGGTTGCAATACAGAGAAAGGTCCCCATGAAGTCACTCAGAGACATAAGTTAATGCTCACTTGGCCACACTCGACCCTTGCCTTCCAAGCTAGCTCTGGGAAGCATGAAGGGAAAGGACATTGAGGACAGACGGAGCTGTTTGCATTCATGGCCTGGGAGCCACATGCAACACTTTTGCTGAGATTCTATTGGTTCATACTCAGCCACATGGCTAGCCTCACCTCGCCACCTTGAAACCATAAGAGAGACTAGAATGAGAGATGAGGTAGCTTAATGGTGACTTGGACTAGAGTATACTTTGTATTTCCAGTGGCGATGGAGAGAAATAGGAACCCATTCAGGATGGCGCTGAAGCTCCTCCAAAGACAGATACAGATTGGGAAAAGGACTAGGCCCAATTCATGAATACTGTACCGATCTTCTCCACACTCTGAACTGCCCCTTCCCCTTAGCTCATCAAAGTTGTGTGCCTTCACTGTAAAACCGTTTTATTAATTCTGCACCCAACTCACCTCAGTAGCCAGCTTTAATGGTATTTAACAACGTCGGGTGAGTGTGGCTTTTCCCCCAGCAGTTGACACTGGATAACTGGGTAATGTCCCCTATTGGAAACAAAAAGTACAAGGATTTCAAAGAGGAGCGCATATAAGATAAATCCTCCCTCCAGTTCAGCAGTAGAGTTGGAGCTAGATCCGACGGTGAGACTCTCCAGTGGCGAGGAGAGGGCAGGGGAAATGGAACCTATTTCAAGCGCATGTGACAGTCATGACTCATAATGGGAATCTGGGTCAGCATTTGCAGCTGGGGAAGCACCAGGAAAAGATTACTTTTATTATAAAAGCGTGTGCTTAATTACAGCTCAAAGCTGGAGGGGGGGGGGAATGGCACAGCTGGAAAGGAAAAGCAAATTAATTTGTTGACTTTTAAAGCCCTCTTACAGTGAAATATGCCCCCTCCTGTTTTAACATCAAGTAATAACTGAAGAATTTTTAGAGTCGCCTCAAAGCAAGAGTGGGCATGATGCGATATAACAGCAAATAATTAACACTAGGTACTTCCTCAGGCTTGTGAACTGTGAAAGCTTTGGGCCGATGGGTCTTTTTATTAAGTAAACGAAGCCTGGCCAGCAGTCAGGATCATTTTCCTTAACAGGCACTATCACTTCCAGAGAGAATGATGCTCTTGTAAACACGTCCGTAATTTTATGCTGAGCTCAATATTGATGATGTGCGCCCCCCTGCCCCGCCCCTGGAGAGACACCTGAATGACAGAGCTGGTAACTGCCTATGCAGGAAATAAAGACATTAAAACAGACATTAATGTTTCAAGGCATAGCGTGTTACTCATAAAATAACCCGAGGGGCATAAAAATCTGTGCAAATTTCACAATAACTAGGCTGTATCTTTTCTGACCATGGATTGCCCAGGCAATGAAGAACAAAAGGCTTCTATCTTCAAAGGCCAGCAATCTAGGCAAGCCTAAAATATATGGATACTTTAACAAGTAATTAGTAATCAGAGTTATCTCCAGGAAAAAGTCAGAGAAAATATGATATGATACGCATCTTCAAGGGAGTAGGATCTGATAGATAAAGACCAAGAGTTTAGAATCCTAAAACAAGATATTAGTTGAAAGCAAAATGTGAAAGTGGTAGACATGAGCCTTGTGAATAATTATATTTTAAATAACAAGATTCAAAAAATCTGACTGTTAATTAGAATTCTATCACTGAATACATGTGAAGATTCACATACTTCAAGAAAAATAAAATAGTACATTTGAAACTACTATAACATTTTATGCTCCCTGAAATATACTTTGAGTAACTCTTTAAAATTACAATAAAGAAAGGAAAGAAATCTATATTTATTTTGTTGATTAGTTCTAATTTTATCTTATTTTATGTTAGGATGCTAGGATGCTAGGATGTTCAAACTTCAATTGTTTCTTTATAAGAATTTATTGAGAACTTGGAATGCAGAAGACACTGTGCTAAATATTGTCACTAAATCCATATTTGCTAGTGCTTTTATATAAGGGTGATATATATATATAATCTCCAGACTGGAGCCATACTATCTTAACATGTTAAGTCCTAAGTAATTTCTAACCACTTATAATTTGGTTACCAGATGATTGATTCTAGTATCATAGATTTCTTAAATTGCTAACATATTTCAATTAATGAAAATTATTTACAAATGTTTATAACATCAAGACCTTCTCTGGTGTTGATACGAAGTATGGAATGATAGAATTGACAGTGACTGAGCAGCCAGCCGACTCCATTCCAGCCCTGGTTCTCCTGCTAAGCTGGCTACATAAATGTCCACAGACTACTTAGCTTCTGGGCCTTCCTGCACTAGAAGGTGAGTCAGTGGACTAGATCATATTTTAGTTCTTTATGTCTGTAAGGTCTATGGTTTTTATGTGTTTAAAATGGTAGCAATGTATCATGTATATTTCTGGTCTCATCGCATGCCCAGGCTTTGAAGCCTGTGCAATAATTCTTCTCGCAAATACAACATCATATTTTGACTTCTAGATGTGACAGTGACAGATGTGGAGCTGTCACACTATCACTGAGACAGTCCTGGCTTTCTCTTTCAGCAGAAAATTAGGGTCAGACTTCTACCAAAGAATGAGGAAAGCAGTAAGTGCACCAATAATTCTAACTCCTTTATGTATAACCACTGTCTTTCCTAAACCTCGGCACAGAGCTTGGAAAAGTGGTGTGGACACAAAGGCCTTCCACGTACTAGGTAAGGTTAGTATCTAATTCTGGTATCTGCAGCTTGCCAGAATAAGCAAAAAGCAGTTAAACCAAATAAGTATCCAATGTATCTAGCATTCAAATCTAATTTTGAGCACTAACACATAAGTTTCATCAGGAAGATGTGTTTCGAGAACATCAGAACACAGTGGTCTAAAAGCACCACAGATCTCACAGACAAGAATAAATAAGTGACAATACTCTTTAGAGCTAACATTGCTTAGCATTTACTGTGTCCAGCCCTGTTCTAAGCTCCTTCAATCGATTAACTCATTTAATTCATTTAATCCTCACAACATACCTTTGAGGGAGGTACTATTATTATCTGTATTTCACTGGTAATACAACTAAGTAATGGAGACATTCAATAACTTGCTCATGATCATACACCTAATAAGAGGCAATAATGCTTTTCAAATTAACATCCTGGGTCAGAAATCCAGACATTTGATCACCTACTATGCTACTCCTGCGTAGCTATTGGTATGAAATAAAATATTGATAAAACAACAAACATGGGCCAGCAGATTGCTGGGCATGTCACTGATGTTGGTAAGATTCTTGCTCCAAACCACTCCCACCCTGCAACTCCTTGTCAACGAATATTCAGGGAATCACAAAGAACTCCAAAGAAGCATAAAGGCAAGCCTTTCCATCAGAGAGACTGCAGTTGCATTTGGTGACAATATAGATATATGAAAGCAAACTGTTCCCCAGATTACTGGGTATGAGCCTGAACTGAGCAAGAAAGAATGACAAAAAGGTAAAAAAAAAAAAAAAAAAGGAGAGAACACACATGTCTTCATCAGTGTCCCTTAGATAGAGCCGGAAAACTTTGAATTTGTATCATTGTCCTTGAGCTAAGGCACTATATGAAAATAGAAATATTATACACACATGCTGCTACATTAAATTATCATTGGGAACAAATCAGCTCATTTTGGTTGGTCATTTGCTTCACTTGTCCTATTAGCAGATGTGGTGTTTTCCTGAAGGATGCTACCAACGCAGGTGAGCCTTCATGGACAGGTCCACATCAGAGCTTGAGTATCTGGCAGTAATGTAAAGCAGTGGGGAGTGGGGAGGATAAAAATGGGATAAAAAGAATTCTAGCTTTTGTCACTCCACATGGTACTCTTCTTGATTTATAATCAGGGAAAGAATATTTAAGAATTAAATGATTGATTGGTACTACATTTAGATTTGCTCATGAAAAAAAAAAAACCCAAAACACCAACAGAAGAGCAAAAGATTCTCTGTTTCTTTCTTTTCTTTTCAGCAAAATATGTTTGGCTATCTAGGAACCCTTGTGAACTATTCCAAAGAGCATCACTGGTCTTCTTGACAGCACCGTCACCATAGTTTCTGAGACTTAATGCCCATAGAGGGTCCCTGGATGTTTAGAGGACTATTTTAGAAACCTATTCTATTTAGCTTTCCATCTGCTGGTTTCTTCAGCCATGTCCAATGTTGCTAGAAGCAGTCTGACTCCCAGAAACCAGATGGATGACATGTTTGACAACAAAGGCTCTTTGGTTAAGTAAGTAACGTAGGGGCCTGTGGCACTTTGCAGCAACACTTTGCCCATAAGCTCATTTTGTGGGGTCATTTCCACATGTCCTGCATGGATTTCTAAATGTGTGAATTGTAGGAAGAGCACTGAAATGTTGTCTATAGAAATAGCCATTTGAAGAAAATATGCTTCTACATTTTAAATGCAACTCTTCTGCTTAGAATTACAGCTTTAGCAAAATAAAAAATGTCTGTATGCAGACATACATATATAAATATATATACGCACATAGAAAACATGTTTGTATATTGCATTTTATTTGTCCTTTAATTTTATTTAAGATAAATATTATAAATGTAATTGTTGTTTTCTTATTTTAATCATGGCAAATAGATATTCTGGTCAAAATTGGGGACTTAGTTTGAATATCTTTCCCTTCAACTAAAGGCTGGGATAGAGTATGTTAAAATGCTTGAAAAATTTGGAAAGCATACAAATTTCAGAGGAGGTATTTCATGAAGTGTGGTACTATCTATGAGTCAACAGGGAGATTCCTGAAAGAATATTTGTTAAAAAATGTGATTATGGTAAGCTTTTGTTAAAAATACATTTTTTGAATGTAGAGTAAAATGGTGTGAGCCTACTTTTGAAAGTCTGTATTTTCTTTTTTGTCTTTTTAGTTCAAAGGTGAATTACTCCCTCTCAGAAGTCTTCAAATGAATGAGCATATTTCTTGTCATTGGATATAATACGCCATTGTCCACCTGTGGAAATAATTCAAGGAGTTGTCTGCAAACGTGTGACTGAAAAATCAGTTATGGGTAAGGTTATGTAATAAAATGGTTCTATTGAGATTTGTGATGCCAACCATACGCCTGCTCTCCACATCAGAGAACCAAGCTATCGGAAAGAGTCACAGAGAGCTGGGCACCAGCTGACTGAGTAGATCAAAGAGCTGTCCATTTAAGAAGTCACGGGTCTCATTTATAAAGCTTGGTGTGACACTACGTCTTAGAGTGCACCTTTACTTCGAAACTTTGGCAAACTCTGTGAGGAGAGTTGCATCTGAAAACCAGATTCTACCACCCTCCGGCCAGTTCTTTGGAGAATCATAAACCTGCCTCACACCTCTATCAGAAACAGACCAGTAGGGTGAAAATCAATTAAAAAACCATTTTGTCTTTTACCAATTTTGAGTTTATTCTGGTGTATGGAGTAAATTGGTGGTATCGTTTCGTTTTTTTGCATGTAACAGTCCAGTTCTCCCAACATCATTTATTGAAGAGGCCATCTTTACTCTGTTGTATGCTTATGCCCCGCTTTGTCAAATATTAATTGACTATAGAGACCTGGGTTTATTCCTGGGCTCTCTATTCTGTTCCATTGATCTATGTGTCTGTTTTTATGTCAGTATCAGACTGTTTTGATTACCGTGGCCTTGTAGTATGGTTTGATATCAGGTAGTGTGATCCCTCCTGTTTTGTTCTTCTTTCTCAAGATTGCTGAAGCTATTTGGGATCTCTTTCGGCTCCATACAAATTTTTGAAATATTTGTTGTAGATCTGTGAAATATGCCATTGATATTTTAATAGAAATTGTGTTGAATCTATAGATTGTTTTGAATAGTATGGACATTTTAATTATGTTAATTCTTCCAATCCATGAACATGGTATATGATTCCATTTATTTGTATCTTCCTTAATTACTTTCTTCAGTGTTCAGTGGTTTTCCAAGTACAGGTCTATTATCACCTTGGTTAAATTTATTCCCAGGTAGTTTATTTTTCTTGTTGCTATAGTAAATGGGATTTTTCCCTAGTTTCTCCTTCTGATATTTCATTGTTGGCATACAAAAAATGCCATAAATTTCTGAATATTGACTTTGTATCTCACTATTTTGCCAAATTCACTTAATTAGGTCAAGTATTTTTTTTTTTTTTGGTGGAGACTACAGGGTTTTCTATGCACACTACCTTTGTCATCTGTGGATAATGACAGTTCCTCCTTTCCTACTTGGGTACCTTTTATTTCTTTTTCTCTATGTGATCACTCTGGCTAGAACTTCTAGTACTATGTTGAATAAGATTGGTAAAAGTGGACATACTTGTCTTATTCCTGGTTTTAAGGGCAAAGCTTTTAGTTTTTGCCCATTGAGTATAATGTTGGCTGTACATTTCTCCTATAAGTCATGACACCATAAAAGTCCTAGAGGCAAACATAGACAATCAATACCTTGTCCCCAGAGGACAAACTCTTGACTTTAACCCACCACACATTCACTGTTGTATCATACTTGAAGAAAAACTGAGAAATGTACTGTCAGGGAAGAATGTAGTATGTAGTTTCTCCCACAGTGATTTCACGAAAACCCTTTTCTGCAGAGCATCTAAGGAAATTGTGATGTGAAACGCTCTCAGAGAGAAGATAATGTGGCACAGAAGGAAAAGGAAGTGCCATGGGCAGAAATGACTGAACACTAATCTTTTAGGAGAATTATCATTTTTCAGTCATTCGGTTATCTCCTATGATCCTGATTGTGCTTACAAAACAATCTTCTGATTATACTTTGGCTTCCAGCACAGATTTGCCTGCAAGAAGGGAATGTGCTGGCTGGGACAGCAGTGACACCATAATCCCATCCTTTGACTTCACTGGAACATCCAGTTCTTCCAGTCCTCTGTCTTTTCCTTCATTTACTTTGCTCCTCATCCAATTGAGTCTCCATGAATTATTCCAGAATGTTGGTTTGCCATTTGCCAACATTCTAAAGTCCCTTGTTTTTCTGTCTTTCTTTCTTATTCATATGATAAAATCACAGCTCTGAATGAATCATAACTACATTTTCACTTTTGCACCCAAGCTGCTGAATTCTGGAGAGGGATGGCTCAAAACATTTGCTAAATTTATGATTGCTAACATCAGGTAGGCCCTCAATACTACTTAAAAACATTATATTTTCCTATTGCACTCAGTCTCCAAAACTTTACAGTGACTTTTCCAAAGCTTTCCAAATAAGGTCAGATGTCTAGTTCCCCATCTCCTCTTTCTTTCTCACTACGGACACATGGATTCATCCAGAGGGAATGCCATCATTTCTCTAGCAGAATGCACACTAGTCTACCTGCATTTGTATGAATCCCGTCTTTCCTTCCTGTAATTACATTGAGAAGATGAAACTGCCCCTACTAAAGGCCAATCCAGTAGCCATGTTTTGGATCACTACCCTCATGTTTTAGAGACCTTGACTACTAGTTACCACTGACCTCCCTTCCATGCACCTTTACCTTTCTACCATTGGCTTCTCATCAGCACAAAACATGCTCACATCTCTTTACTAAAGCACACACACACACTGCACCCACTCTAGAGACTTCCAGTTGCCCCACAGCTACCATTCTATTTGTTTCCTTCTCTTCCAAACTTTTCTAAAAATGCCTCTATATTCAGTGTGACCTATCACTAATTATCTTTCATTGTGTCCAGTGACTCTTTGAGATGGGTTGATTTAAATTAGCTTTTTTGTAGCGTTTTAAATATCTTCTTAAGTCAATTAGTATAATTTATATTTTCCTACAACTATCAACTTAACCTTACAGATCCCAATGGATCAAAATAATATAGCATTGATCTCTTGCAATTTTTATATATCTTCTCAATAGCTTTAGCTAAGAATTCTTTCTCATCCATAATGGTGTTTATCTTGTTTTTTCCTCTATTGCTTGATCAGACTTTTCAAAGATGTGTCCAGTTCATTGAAATTTTCAAAAACCTACTTTTGGATTCATTGATAAGTTCTTACATTCATATTTGTATTGATGAATTTCTGCTCCCATTCTTACTATTTCTTTCCTTCTACCAACCTGGAATTTACTTCGTTGCTTATTCTTTGGTTTCATTTCTTTATTTTCTGTTTTATCTATTTTTAAAGCAGATGTACTTAAAGCTATAAATGTTTAAATTTGTACGGTTTTGTCCATATTCCACTGGTTTCATAGTATTATATTTTCATTGTCATTTATTTATAAATAATCTCTAATTTTGGTTTTGATTTTTGTTTTAAGCAAAAGTTATATTTGTGTATTTTTATTGTTTATGCTATTACAGTTGTCCTAATTTTTTTTCCTTTTGCCCTCTCTACCCAGCCCACCCCTCTCTCTCACAGTCAATCCCCTCTCAGCTGTCCATGTCCATGAGTCACTCACACATGTTCTTTGACTAATCCTTTCCCTTTCCTTCCTCCATTCCCTGCTCCCCACCTCCCCTCTCACAGCTATCAGTCTGTTCCATGATTCCATTTCTCTGATTCTATTGTTTTCATTCATTTACTCTGTTCATTAGATTCCAGTTATAAGTGAGGTTATATGGTATTTGTCTTTCACCAACTGACTTACTTCACATAGCATGATATTTCCCCAGTTCCATCCATGCTGTCACAAAAGGTAGGAGTTCTTTCTTTCTTTCTGCTGCATAGTATTCCATTGTGTAAATGTACAGTTTTTTTAATCCACTCATCTACTGATGAGCACTTGGGCTGTTTCCAATACTTGGCTATTGTAAATAACACTGCTGTGAACATTGGGGTATATAAGTTCTTTTGAATTGGTCTTTTAGGATTCATAGGTATATTCCCAGCAGTGGAATCACTGGATCAAAAGGCAGTTCCATTTTTAGTTTTCTGAGGAAACTTCATACTGTGTTCCACAGTGACTGTACCAGTCTGCATTCCAACCAACAGTGTACTAGGGTTTCTTTTTTTCCACATCTTTGCCAACACTTGTTTGTTGCTTTGTTAATGATAGCCATTTTGACAGGTGTGAAGTGATATCATACACCAGAACAAACCCAAAATGGACAAAGGACTTAAATGTAAGTCATGATACTATAAAAGTTCTAGGAAAAAACATCAGCAGTAAAATTCCAGACATCCCACATAGCAATATTTTTGCCAACATATCTCCTAGTGCAAGGGAAATAAAGGAAAAAATAAACAAATGGGACTACATCAAATTAAAAAGTTTCTGCACATCTAGAGAAACCATCATCAAAATGAAAAGGGAACCTACTGTATGGGAGAACATATTTGCCAACGATACATCAGACAAGAGTTTAATCTCTAAAATATATAAAGAACTCATATGACTCAACACCAGGAAGACAAATAACCCAATTTAAAAATGGACAAAGGACCAGAATAGATACTTCTCTAAGGAGAACATACAAATGGCCCATAGATATATGAAAAAATGCTCAACATCACTAGTTATCGGGGAGATGCTCATTAAACCACAATGAGATATAATCTCATACCTGTCAGGAGTGTATTTTTTAGATCTCCATTTAATGTGCTCTGTTTGATGTGTAATTTAGAGAATTACTTGAATTTTTTGTAGTCTAGAAACTTGGCCATTTTTTGTAATACTCATGGAGATTTCAAAAATATATATCTCTTAACAAATTTCTATTTAGGACAAAGATCTATATTTTTACAAAATTATACTTTTCTCCAGTATGTCTCATTCTAAGAGAGGTGTGTGCACACCTGTGCTTTGTTGTCCTTCTTTAAAAGCACACAAGTAAGCCCCGGCTTGTGCGGCTCAGTGGTTGAGTGCCAGCGTGTGAGCTGAAAGGTCACCAGTTAGATTTCTGGCACATGCCTGGGGTGCGGGCCAGGTCCCCAGCTGTGGGTGTGCAAGAGCAACCAATTGATGTATCTCTCACACATTGATCTTTCTCTCTCTCTCTCTCTTCCTCCCTTCTCCTCTATCTAAAAATAAATAAATAAATAAAATCTTTAAAAACATTACATAAAAGTACACAAATAACAGTGTTCACTAAAGCCAATTAAGTCAAAAGTTTCAGTAAATGTTCATTGCCACTTATGAAGACCCATGTGCTACTTCTTCACCTGAGTTTTGCTCATAATTGTAGTCACAACATTTTACATCGCACTGCTTAATTTTTTTCAAATTTACTGTATTTAATTTACCAAACCAGTATGTGCCTTTTTAGCAAATAAGATAGTGCACAGGAAAACCTAATTATATTATTTTCCTCCGTTACTCTCACTTCCTAAGTTAACCAATATTAACTTTCTAGTGTGTATATTTTCACAATTTTGCCATGAATACTCATGAGCAACTATTTACTTGCCTCAAAGTAAAGAGAAGGTAGCTAGCTATTCTCAGGAGAGAGGATCTGGTATGAGATAATAGCTATCTGTAAGGACAGGTCTCTGTTGTTATATAGGATCTACAAGGCAACTGGAGAATCACCTCCTGAGTCATTTCTCTTTAATTAAAAAAATAATAAATGAAGAAGAAGGGCGAAGTTTTCTAGACATTTTTCTTAGGTACTAGATATAAAATGCACCCATGTCATATCCTTGGAAAATTGTATCTTTACATATATTTAAGTGTGTGGTATGGACTGAATGGTTTTGTCCCCTCCAAATTCATATGTTGAAACTCTCAGCCTCAATGAGTGTGAAAGTGGGACATTTAGGAGGCAATTAGGTTGTCAGAGTAGAGCCCTCCTCATGGGGTTAGTGCCCTTATATGAGGAGACAGCAGAGAGATGATCTGCCTCTCTCTCAGTCACGTGAAGACGCTGCAAGGATGTAGCTGTCTGCAAAGCAGGGAGAAGCTTCTCCCCAGACATGGAACCCGAGGACTTCTTGACCTGAGATTTCTCAAGCCTCTAGAACTATGGAAGTAAACGTTTGTTGTTTAATCCACCAGTCAATGTTATTTTTGTTACATAGCCCAAACTACCAACACAGTGTGCAGTGTGTGTGTATTTGTACATGTGTGCATACTTATAAGAAAAATATTGAGATTATACTATACAGTTACAATAATGAACACAATGTAGCACTGTTAAAGAACCAATAGATCAATGAAATGGAATACAGCCCAGACACAGACCCATCAAAATATAGTCAACTCAGCCTTGGCTGGTGTAGCTCAGTGGATTGAGTGTGGGCCTGCAAACCAGACAATCCCGGTTCCATTCCCAGTCAGGGCATATGGCTGGGTTGTAGGCCTGTTCCCAGCAGGGGATGCATGAGAAGAAACCATACATTCATATTTCTCTCTCTCTCTCCTTCCCTTCCCCTCTAAAGATAAATAAATAAAATCTTTAAAAAGTATACAGTCAACTCATCTTTGAGACAAGAGCAAACATTACACATTACACTGAAACAAAGACAGTCTCAACGATCTCAACAAACAATGCCGAACAACTGGACACCCACATGCAAAAACTTAAAAAAAGAGTCTAGATGCAGATCCTACACCCTTTAAAAAATTAAGTCAAAATGAATTATAGAACTAAATACAAAACTATTAAATTCTTAAAAGATAACATAGGATAAAACCCAGATGAGCCTGGGTTTTGGTGATGAATTTCAGATACGACACCAAAGGCATGATCCATCAAAGAAATAATTGATGAGCTGGACTTCATTAAAATTAAAAACTTCTGCTCTGAGAGAGACAATATCAAGAGAATGAGAAGAAAAACCACAGCCTCGGAAAATTTATTTGCAAAAGACATGTCAGATAAATGACTAGTAGCCAGTAGGTACAAATATCTATCAAAATTCAATAAGTCAGCAACACCAGAGTTTAAAAAATGAGCCAAAGACCTTAACAGATATCTCACCAAAGAAGATGCACAGATGGCAAATAAGCACCTAAATGTACCATATTTTATGTTATCGGGACAATGCAAATTAAAACAATGATACACCTCTGCACACCCCCTATAATGGCCAAAATGTGGGAAGCTGCCAACACCAAATGCTGGCGAGGATGTGGGGCAACAGGAACTCTCGTTCATTGCTATTGGCAATACCAAATGGCACAGGGACTTGAGAAGACAGTGTGACGGTTTCTAACAAAACTAGACATACTTTTACCATACAATCCAGCAATCACGCTCCTGGTACTTACCCAAAAGAGTTAAAAACTTACCTTCACACCAAAAGAAAACCCCTTGCGTGTGGATGCTTATAACAGATTTTTCATAATTGTCAAAACTTGGAAGGAACCAAGATGTCTTTTAGTAGGTGAGTGGATAAACTCTGGCACATTGAAACAATGGAATACTATTTAACTTTAAAAAGAAATGTAAAAACCTCAAGTATATATTAGTAATTGAAAGAAGCTAGTCTGAAAATACAAGACTATATCATTCCAGGTATATGATGGTCTGCAAAAGGCAAAACTATGGAAACAGTAAGAAGGTCCATTGATGCTGGGGCTGAGGTTGTGGGGGAGGAACAAATGGAGTAAATAAGCAGAGCCCAGAAAATTTTTAGGGAAGTGAAAATATTCCACATGATGTGATAATGATGAGTACATGTTGTTATACATTTGTTCAATGTATAATTAATATAGGTTTCGTTGATTGTAACAAAGGTACTACTCTGGTAAGTGATGTTAATGAAGGAAACTACACCCATGTGGAAACAGGAGGCATATGGGAGATCTCCATGCCTCCCTCTCAATTTCCTGGGAACCTACAACTACTCTAAAATAACAGTCTTAGTTTAAAAATAGCATATACTACACTTTCTCCTCCTCCCATAGAAATACCTAATGAGTTACATTCAGCTCAGAGGAACGACACCCATTTGTGAGATGACGTCCATGGATCGTCATGCCTGAAACCAAAGCCCTTGTTCCAAACCTTTAAAATCTAGGGTATGAGAAGTAGAAAAATATGTCCATTTTGAATGTTTTTTTTCTCTTGTTGAAAGAAAATCATTTAAAACTTAGAAGGAAAACTACAAAGAAAAAAGAGAATGAGAAACAATTGTATCTGTTGTACGATGACATCCAGCACACTTTGATATGTCAGCCTGCATCCAGCCGAGTGTCTAGATCTTGTGTATGTTCAGCGTCTTCCGTGAACCTGAAGAAGTCAATTATGCCGTTTCCTCCATTTGTCAGAAAGGTAAAGCACACTCAGGAAGGTCAGGATCGTTTTAACTCTCAATTGAGAAGTGTCTGCATCAAAGAAACCTTCAAGAGACCTTGGCCATGCTCTGATTACCAACCAGTCCTGCCTTCACATGATGACATGTACAATTTTCATTAGGAAAATTCAAAGAAATCAGGGTTCAGGAGCCCTGTGAGGAATGCTAAGTGATGAAATCCTGACTCTGTTGCTAATTATTTGTTTTGAAGTTACTGACACCATTATACAATCGGTTTTTAAAGGGGTTTTCATGAAAAGGCAATAATACAGAAATAAGAACAATTCAATTGGAAAAAAAGCCACATTACTAGACTTATTTCACACTGTCCAACACTCATGCACTGAGAAATTTTGAAGTAGTTTCATGCTGTTTTTCTCCATTAAAAAAAACTACTGAAAACAATGTAAAAGAACAATATGAAATTATATAAATAAATTTGGTAGGTAACAGACTACTATGCAGCTATGAAACCATATATATGAATTTATATTTATGTTTCATATCATGGGAGAACATCCATGCCATAGTTAGTATTAAATCAGATTACAAAATGTGTAGATGGTGACTTCATTTGGATGTGTGATGTGTATTTGTGCTTGTGTGTGCATATCAATATATGTACATATTTGACAACATACACACATGCATATATATAAATGCATACATCAGGCCAGCCCTGAGCCTCTGTGCTTTCGGATTGTTTCCTCACATTCCCTTGCAGGTCAGAATTGTTTTCTTCCTATTTTATCCACTTTAAGGATGTGTTTAGCCAAAGTGTTTCTGATGTTTTTCCCAGGTGGTTTCCCGTAGCTGCTATGCCTCCCCTGTGGCCCCACGCCCCACCAGACTTGTCCAGCACAATCCCAGTCTCCTATGGCGTGATTCTAGCTCCTGACATGAAACTCTCACCCTTGTGCCCTGCTGACACCTCGTCCTGCCTTTGTTACTTCAGTCTGACGTTGGTGATGACTTCCCCTGGTTGCCAACTTGCCTCCAGTTTGGCCTTTCAGTCCTATCACCACTATAAACAATAGTCAGCTCCTTTGGCTTTCTCACCGAAGAGTTCCCACGTTCCTGGCCGAGTCAGGGACACACAGAGAAAGTGGTGGAAACTTGCATGACCCTCAGAAATTGTATTCCAGAGCCCAGTCTCTTGCACATTATGTTAGATTTCCCCACGACCTGGAATGTTTAAATAAATGTGGCTTAGGTCCATTTTTCCATACTCTGGGAAGTCCAGTTTGCTTCCTGGACATTTCCACTTATTTGTAGAATCTAATAGTCGTGTGGCTTCTTGTTTGAGTCCCTGCTGTCATTGGGCTTGATTTCGTTTACCTTCCTGCACTAATTTATGGAAAACCGTTTAATCTCTTTGTCTCCTTTCCTGAGACCATTTCTCCTGGGTCTCCCCTTTCTCATTCTAAGTGGCCCCTATTGGGATGTTTTCTTAAATAAAGTCAGTTTCTTTCTGTTTGCATTTCCCTAAAGAAATATACTTCCTATGGGTCCAGATAAAGAAATCCACTTCCCATGAGTTCAGAGATATGTAAAGTCAATTTGCCACTGCTGCAGAGATAAGTTTTTCAAGCAAAGAAGTAAATAATTTAACACACGGACTTTGAGATTAAATGTGTAAGAAAAAGTTGGGGGAGAGGGCACTTAACTCATTTGTTACACGCAGAAAGAGATGATTAAGAATAATTACTCAGGTTCTGCGGAGCAGTATTGTGTCACAGGCTCTGCCTTAAGATTATTTCTTAATTTTTAATAGTATAATGAAGTGATAAGAAGGGTAAAGAACAGAGGAACTGTCATGAACCTATTAGTCAGGATATAACTCATTATTCACTCCTATAGATGTCTGAGAAACTGAAAATCCACTTTTGGGATTATATAAAAAGTTACAGTAAACAGCCACTGAAAGTGGCTTACATACGCAGGGATTTCATTTTAACAGTATTCATTGTAATGAGATTTGGCCTACACAGACCCGTCTACAAAACAAACTCACAGAGAAATAAAAACAGGTTACAGAGAGGGACTCACATGGTAATCACACAGAAAATGTAATTATTTAATAGAACTTTTTCTCCTTTTTTTCCTTTTGATGTAAATGGGCCTCACCCAGCACCTTGATTCACCTGCCTCCTTCCCCTTTGTCCACTTACTTCCTCAATCATTAAGCCCTTAGGACAATGAGGAATTGGTCAGCGTCAAATAATCTTAGGAAGAAAGTCTCAGGTCTAATGGCCACAGAGAGAGTTTCAATCAAACTAAAGATAACCCCTCAGCCTCAGTGGTGTTAGAGCTTCAGCTCCAGCAGAGTGGTGAACCAAACGAGGTGACGCCATGGCTGACATCAGGACCTGGTCCTCTGATCACCTATCCCTAGAGCCAACCCATCCATAGAGACCATTACCCCGATCAGACCCTAACGCCCTTAGTCACCATGATTAATGATATCTCTCCTTTATAACACTCCCCCGAAAGCCATCAAGAAGCCCGTGACTCCAGGCATGGGCCATTCCTAGAAATAAACTTACTTTCTTGGCTACGAACTCCTATTTTTGTCTCATTGGGCTTTGTGTGCAAAGGCAACAGCCCCCTTCATTCTGATAACAACACTAAGTCTCGTCAGTTTGATGAGACCCATGTTAAAAGAACCTATCCTTCACTCCAAAGTATTGAAGAGAAACAACAGACCCAAAGTGGAGTCACTTGCACTCCGCCAACACTTAATGCCTACCTGATTGCACTTTCAGCTCGTCCCAGGAATAGAAGTTTAACCAATCAGGCTGGAATTTCCTGGTGAGCAGTAGGGAGGTGATCTGCCTGACACCCCCGCCCCCCGATTTCCCCTACAGAAAGCCACCTTGCCTGACATAATCAGCTCTATTAACTTTTTTGTCCCACCCTCGTTCTGTCTGTTTAAACCTCCTATTTTGTACAACTCCTGAGAGCTCACTTTTATTTGCTATTCATGAATTTTTCATTAAAGCCAATTAGAGCTTTCAATTTACTCAGCTGAATTTTTATTCTTTAACAAAAGATACTTTAGTAAGAGCAAAGGGATTCCTGGAGGGAAAGGGAGAGAGCAAAAGAGAAGTGTAGACAGATGATAATTAAAATTTTCCTTTCAATTCACACAGAGTTCTTAGATAATAAACATTATTAAACATCTAGGTTATAGGCAATGTCACTTGCCTAGCAATGAGGCAAAAATCTCTCTTTCAGAAAGCTCTCACACTAGAGCAAGGGCAGACAAATAGTTATTTTACAAAACAGTATGGCAAGAGCATTACTTAGGGTGCTACAGGAGCCCAGGACATGTCAGGGAGTACTGGAATGCTAACTCTGTCTGAGGGTTAAGAAACTGGCAAAGATTCTGTTTCTGATCAAACTTTAGTTTGCTTCCTCTGAGCCCCCTTCTCAACTAGGATTCAACTTGGTCGTTACGCCATCCTATCACTGCCCTGCCTAGCCCAGTCTTAGAAAAGAATTCTACTGAGTCGCTCCCTCACTCTTGATATCTGACCAAGTTATTCATCCCCACATTTTGATGTATATAAGTCCTTGGCCTGCCTGCAGCAAGATTCCTCTTAGGTTAGTTCAGCAAGAATGTCCATATCCACGATAATGTCTCCTGTTGGCAACTGTCCATTTTCTGACTCCCCCACTCTGCCCACTGGCTATAAATCCCCAACTATGTTCAGAGTCGAGCCTGATCTTTTCCCCCTATTGCAATACACTGAATAAAGTCTTCCTTGCCATTTTAATAAGTTCCAGAATAATGTCTTCTTCTTTAACTGAAGTCTTCATTACTGTGCTTATAATAAACCCAAGTCATGAAGGACAAGGAAAAACAGACGGGGAAAATAACAGTGACAAACATTCCTTATTCTTTTCTTCACAGGCGGAGGAAAGACATTTTCAAGGGCAGATGTTCTCGAGATCATCTTGAAGCAGCATGGATTTTAGGTGGCTGGAGAATAAGATGCATGTGACATAGGGCTGTGAGATGAGGCTAGAGACTTTGGCCAGGAACTGCTCAGGCGTGAAGAACTTTGCCCAGGGGTTTGCATTTACACTAAGTAATGTTTGTATTTTACCCACTGACAGATTTTAAGCAGAAATGTAACATTTGGATTTGCATTTTCAAAAGAGCATTGTAGATGCTATGCTGAGCATGAAGGGAGGGGTGCGTGTTTGGTGGGCTACGTACTTGGCTAGTAGACTCAGAGACGAGTGAGTAGTGTGGCACTCTGTGAAGTTCAGATCGCGGGGGAGATGGGTGTCACCGGGCTGATTCACCTAAGCACCTATAGGAGATAGGATTGCATGGTCATGAGTACTGAAGTAATGAGCAGAGGAAAGAGGCTAGGCTCATTCCTGGGGTTCCCTGCTTGAGGTGACTGGAAGGGTGGTGACTCTTTCTTGAAACAGAATTTACAAGAGGAGGGAGGACATATGAGGAAAGAGAGCAGTTTTAACTTTTTCCTTAAATCCCATTATGAGAAATTTAGAGAATAAAAATTGCTAAATGGATGTACAGGCTTTTACAATTAGCTGTGTAAGACCAAATTACAGTAATTCATAACTATAATCATTTTAAATGCATTTCATTTTAATATGTTTCAAATATTTTACTGTATAATTTACAAGAAAATTGTTCTATATTAAAATGGTCATTTTCTCTAATTGCATATTACCAAATCAGGATAGACTGTGAAACAGAAATGTGTCTGATAAATTTTCAAGGATGAGCTAGAATTTCTAAAATAGCTTATTGCTGAGTTCTCCTGGGTAGACCAGCACAGACGATACCAAGGTTGTCTTGTTGCTGATTGTTAATTTTAATTTATTTATACCAGTAAACAGTGAATTTAAATTATCATGAATACCAACATACCTCTCTGTCTCTCTCTAACTGAGATATTAAAGTTCTTCACAGACATCAAAAGATTCTAAGAATGTTCTCAAATTTTGATCAAGACAGTTTCAACCGGAAAACCGATAGTTGCAGAGATTCCCATAGGAAAATATGTTTAAATATAGATAGAAAATGCATGTAGAAATAATAAGATTTACTAACCCATTAGAAAACGTTCTAATAAGTCTAGCTATGCACTGTAAAATGACACTTCTGTCTATAAAGGACTACATATAAAAAGGTGGGTCCACCTTGGCTGGTGTGGCTCAGTTTGTTGGAGTGTCATCCCTTAGCCGAAAAGCTGCAGCTTCGATTCCAAGTCAGTGCACATGTCTAGGTTGTGGGTTCAATACCCTGTCCAGGTGCCTATGATCCTCAGTCCAAGCATGTACAGGAGGCAACAAATTGATGGTTTTCTCTCATTGCTATGTCTCTGTCTCTCTCCTTTCCTATCTCCCTTCTTCTCTCTGTAAAAGCAATGAAAAAAATTGTCCTCGGGTGAGGATAAGAAAAAAATTAAAAAGAAGAAGGAGGAGGAGGAAGAGGTGGAGGTAGAGAAGTAGAGGAAGAGGAAGAGGATGAAGCAGAAGAAGGAGGAGGAGGAGGAAGGAGAGGAGGGGGGGGAGGAAGTCGTCCCATAGATTATATTGGAGCCGAAATATTCCTATTGCCTTGCCACAGCGTTAATGTGTTACTCATGTGTGTGTGCTGATGCTGGTGCAAACAAACCTATGGCACTGGCAGTCATGTAAAAGTATGACACATACATTATGTAGAGTATATAATACTTGAGAATGATAATAAATAACTGAGTTGCTGCTTTGTGTATTTACTATACTATACCTTTTACCATTATTTGGGAGTGTGCTCTTTCTACTTATAAAAAAAGTTTGTCGTACAACATTATTCCATGTTACACTGGCAGCGACCTCATACCTCTCATTTTTACACATCTCTTGATCACATCATTTTCTCTCCTGCTTCATTAATGTGCTTTCTTCTTGTGTTGTTTTGTACAGTAACATGCCATACGGGCATGTAGCCTGGGAGCAACAGGCTATGCCTTATAGCCTTAGGTGTGCAGTAGGCTGTAAAATTAGGTTCGTGTAAGTGCACACTATTATGTTCACGTGATGACAAAATTGCCTAACGACGCATTTCTTAGACTGTGTTCCTGCTAGTAATTGGCACATGACTGTATATAATTGTCAACATTTCCTGAAAATATCATCGGCCAGGATATATGAACTTCTGAAGGTGATTGTATTTCTAATAGCTTTCAGATGCTTCTCACAAGAAAGACAGTTCAAATGACCACACTGAATGAAACATGCACACAGCTCCTAGTTCAACTTAGCTAAACACCCAATGTCCTCCTGTCCCTTAAACACCCATGGCAACACAGGGCACGTACCTATGTTGTGTTGTAATCCATAGGATTACAACCATGTCAGGTGGCATACTTATTTTCTAGATACATGCATTGCTAATGAAACTGGTCTTCGGGGAAAGGTCTACATAGATGTGCAAGTAAAAATATCACGAACAGGAATAGACTAAACGTGCAAAGGTCAATTACCACACACATAGCAAAACCTTCTGTTGTTCATCCATCCTTGCAAGGAAATGTTATATTGGTCTTAATTTTAGCCAGGAAAATGGGTAAGTGGAGAAAACATCATTGGGCCAATAGGCAATGTCACTTGGAATAAGAGAAAATATTTATTACTAAATCAGTGGAACAGATCCTTATCACAGTTTGACTTTCACATTCTAATTCTACAATGATGCAAAGAAGCAATGAGAGTGTTTCCTATATAGAAGATATTAAAAGTTTAACTGTCGTCTGAAAAACAATTTCAGGAAAACTTTTTATTGGCTAGCTTTAAGTAGTTTAGTTCCTTGCATCTGACAAAATTGGTCATTTTCAGATTTACCAAAAAAGTGAGAAAAAAACCATCTCATAAATAAATATCATAGAATAACAATGTCCAGGAACCTCAGAAGAGGAATTAACATCCAACTAATAGTGAATTGATAGTATATAAATTTTCCTTATATACTATCTTAATAAAGTGGCATATGATCCATAAAAATGGAATTAATTCTAGCCTAATTTTCTGATTTCTTTTTCTGACGTGGTTGATTGGATTAGGTGTAACAGTTTTTTTTGAAAGACTAAAGGATGGCATAGATCATTTCTAGCTTTTTCAATTAATGCCATAATAAGAAAAGACACGTGATAGGGTGCAGGGTCGAGACAAGTCAGGATGGACAGAGAGTAACCTCAGCATTTACTAACATGCTCGTCCAAGAACATGATTGCTAAAATGACCTTGAAAAGGGGTGGAAGTGCTGAATACTGCAGTGCTGACTACCCTGATTTCAATTACTCTGGTTTAAATGGAATGAAATAGGGCTCTGACTCCATTAATTAACAAGCCTGTCCACAGGTGATCTCTAAATGCTCCGTGTATAACTACTATTAATGCAGAAAACGTACATGCCTAGGAATGGCAAGTCTCCATATTAAACTCAATGACGCAGTGTACAAGAGAATTGGAGTTCCTCTATTTTTTTCATGAGAAAATTATAGAAAAGGGTAAGGAAAGAAAGAAGGAGTGGGGCTGAAGGAATGTTGCCTACATTAATGTTGTTGAATTGGCAACAATTAATGAATGATCTGGTGTCACTGCCGTCCCTGAATTAGCTCATTTTTAAGGGGAACAAAGGGGCTGGCCTGCTGGGGACACTTTCAACAGAGATGCCCAACTGGTTCATTCCTGATCTGACGGCAATGTGGCTTCAATTAGCGGTAGCACTTACCAAACTAGTAGCAGTCACTGTACCAGAAAATACGAGTCGGAAGGGGTCGAAAGATACTTTAGCTCTATGCAGGGGACGTGTAAAGTGCCGGATCTTTCATTTCTTCATGGCTGACCATCCACGTCCATAAAAGTGTCATCAGGTTTTGAAAAGTTGAAGATGGTGAAAAGTCTATACTGTATCCTTGAAAACTTCTTTTTGATACTTTTTTCTCTCTAGTCTAACTCTGCTTTAGTTAAAGTCAAGAGGGGACTTCAATGTTACATCACTAATACAATTTTGGATGTTTTCAGCATTAGAGAAGCTACAACACTCACTAATTAATTAAACTGCACTGGTGATTTTTTTTTTCAGTAAGATATTTCCAAGTATGAAGGAAGGCTACATTTGAAAGGAGAGATCTATGGGGCAATCCATCTCCTAGGAAACGGAAAGAAATACAAGGACACAAACACAAGTCCAAAGAATGGTAGGCACTGTTGTCAGGGCTAGTATGCCCTTCCTGAGATGTCTCAAGTCATTGCCCAGGAAAGCCCTGCCACAAGGGCAGCCCCACTGAAACAGCAGATCGGTGCATGGGTGCCTCTCAAGATGCCTTACGGTTTTTGCTGTTTGACCTTGCAAGAGTCAGTACCCCGGGGACTAGAGATTTCCTCTTGAGGGTCCATCCCATCTCTGTTAGGGGGCCTGCCACCAGGGGCACCAGCTGTAACTTGCTTATATCTTCCAGATCCAAAAGGTTCTCCACGTGTAATATGAGACTAACTGCACGGAACAGAGAACGGCAATTTCCTATCAAGCTATACACAGGAAAGTTCTTTGTTAAAACAGTGGCATGGATCCTAAAATCGTGTTTCACAATGTAGAACATAATAACATAATTTAAATAAATTCAAATACTTGTGCCAAAATTATTCGCTTG